>CM060954.1:14271698-14291698 GCA_030765055.1 Mantis religiosa | reverse complement strand
CTTCTTCTCCTCCTTCTTCTTTTTCTTCTTCTTCTTCTTCTTCTTCACTTCATGGCATAGGCAATCAAGTGCCTATTCCGCCTTCGAAGTCTTCCAGCCATCGTTTCCTGGGTCTGCCCACCGATCTCCTACATTTAGGATGATACTGTAATATTTGTTTTGTAAGTCTATTATCTGGCATTCTTTCAACATGTTCCTTCCATTTTTGTTTTAGAACTTTTAACCTATCATTCATACTAAAAATGTCCAGCTCTTCTCTTATATTTTCATTTCTTATTAAGTCCCTCTTCGTGCATTCTTTCACACTTCTCAAGAATTTCATTTCTGAAGCTTGTATTTTACTCTGTTGCTTTTTAGTTAACGTCCAAGTCTCACTTCCCTATGTCGGTATAGGAACAACCATAACTTTGTAGAACTTTAATTTTGTTTCTTTACGTATTTTGTTTCTAAATGTTCTATTTATTGTTCCACACACTCTTTGAAATTTGCGTATTTTATTGTAGACATCATATTCCTTGTCATAACTAACATCAGTTCCCAAGTATTTAAAATGGCTTACCTGTTCAACGCAACGATTATTTATAACTATTTTTGTTCTAATTGGCTCTTTCCCAGTGAATGCCATTACCTTTTATTTTATAAAAGAAATTTTCATATTGTATTGCTTACAAAGTTCACTAAGTTTAAAAATAGATTTTTGCAGGGCAGACTCGCTATTTTGTATAACAACTAAGTCGTCAGCAAACAATAAAATATTTAAAAAGTTGTATTTGATATTTTAAAAGCTACATTCGCTAGCTGCTTCCATTTGCACACTAGGTCGTCAATATAAATACTAAAAAGTGTAGGTGATAAGTACACCCTTGTCTGACACCCTGATTAGTAAGCTTTGTTTTAGAAATTTTACCATTTTTCCTCACATTTTTTTTTTGTTTGGAAGTAGAAGCAATGTATCATTTTTACTAATTGTTGTGGGTTTCCTCGTTGTTCCAATATTTGTCACATTTTGCATCGGTTTACCCTGTCGAAGGCTTTTTCAAAGTCAACAAATGCCATATGCATTTCTTTATTAAACTCCCTATGTTTTTCAATTAGTTGTTTAACAATAAAAATGTTTTCTACACAGGATCTGCCTCTTCTAAATACACTTTGTTCTTCCGAGAGAAGACATTCAGCTATATTCTGCAACCTTTTATTTATTATTTTAACAAATATTTTATAGGCCGTATCCAGTGAACATATTCCTCTGTAATTGCTACAGTCATTTCGTTTCCCTCTCTTAGAGATAGAGATGGTTTGGGCTATAAGCCAATCTTCTGGTATACATTGCTAATGTAGGTTAATGTAGACTAATAGCATCCCACAAATTTCATGTCCCTGCATTTAATCTCCATTATCATTTCACTTCATCTCTCATCTGGTGGCTCTTTCAGGGTAGAAGTGTCGGCGGGAGTCACGGCGATGCATGAAAAGTAGATATGCTCTGTGGAAAAATCCTGTGTTATCGCCGCCAAAATGAATGTACTGTCATGAATTGCTGCCTCCCCCTCATTTCATCCAACTTGGTTTCTTGTAAACATTAAACAAACAGCCCGAGGGGGTAAAATGAGAACAAATAAGATCATATTCAAGGAGACAGACTTTTTCATTTCTTACATGAGTACCTATTACACCACCCTGGTTAGTATAAGTTCCGCAACTTCCGATCAAATTTCGTGAAAGATAAAAGTGCACATGCATTTATGAGGATAAGTTCTTTTTATTGTCAACCGAACGTCGGGACTTCCTGTGGAGCCGGCCGGCGGTGGAGCCGGACGGGAGGCGTTTGGCCACGCCCAACCATTTGTCTTATAGCGGTAACGAGGGGTGGCTGGAAAAACATCACTGTTCCATCTTCCCCTCCCCCTGCCGTCTCGAACCATCGGGATGATTCACTGATGCACGAGACTTCGAGAAAACGGCGATACTCCTATAAAAGGCGCTGCAGTTGGCGAGTGAGTTCAGTTCTTGTCGAGCAGTCGTGAGGAGCGCCCAGTGAGCGAATGGACTGTGTACGTGTACGTAACTGCGTGCAGTGGACCTGTGACAGACGAACTGGTGAATTGTAATTGCGTGCATTACGTAATTCTGTGTAATCGGCAACTGTTCCGATTGCAATTCGGTGGAAATAAAGAACATTTTTGAGTGGTGAAATCGGACTTTTAATTTTACGAACCCACAAGGCCACAACATATTTTCAAAACAGTCACCATAGCTAATTATGAGTAACATTAATTCTGACCATATAACATAGTAGCTCAATGGTTTGGAGCGGCTGGACGGAGACCAGAAGGTCCATGGCATTGAATTTTTCAGTCTGGCTCCACCATTGCATGTCCTGCGCCATGTTGTAGCTGCCTAAGGCAGCATGCCCTGGTCCCTGATTACGTAAAGCCGCCCGGGTTCGATCCCACACATGTGGTGGGGATTTTAGGTCCCGGGTATAGGACCGCTGTCCATTCAGTAGTGGGGAAAGTGAGGAGCTTACGCTAGGTAACCGGCCCTGGTCAAGGAAACCAACATTCCGGCTGGGGGATGCCGAGATGCCGCCCCATCTCCTCCCCGTATCGGTTGGATGATCGTCCACCTCCGCCGTGCGTAAGTGGGCGTGAGGCCGGCAGTCAGGTTGGTAGGCCTTGGCCATCTAAGGGCTGTTGCGCCAGTGGTTAACTTTTTTCTATCCTTTCATATTGCGTCCCACACACGGCTAGTGTGAAAGAACAAATAATTTGCATTAATTGTACCTAATAGTGTTCCGAACTATAAAGCCCGAGCCTTAAAGTACTTACAGCATAGTAAGTCGTCATTAAGGTAGTTGTCTCATGTGTTTATGAGAACTCCTAGTGGTTTACCGGGAAAAACACCAGTCAGTTGTACCTAATAGTGGTCCGAACTATAAAGCCCGGGTCTTAGAGTACTTACAGCATAGTAAGTCGTCATTAAGGTAGTTGTCTCATGTGTTTATGAGAACTCCTAGTGGTTTACCGGGAAAAACACGAGTCAATTGTACCTAATAGTGGTCCGAACTATAAAGCCCGGGCCTTAAAGTACTTACAGCATAGTAAGTCGTCATTAAGGTAGTTGTCTCATGTGTTTATGAGAACTCCTAGCGGTTTACCGGAAAAACACGAGTCAGTTGTACCTAATAGTGGTCCGAACTATAAAGCCCGGGCCTTAAAGTACTTACAGCATAGTAAGTCGTCATTAAGGTAGTTGTCTCATGTGTTTATGAGAACTCCTAGCAGTTTACCGGAAAAACACGAGTCAGTTGTACCTAATAGTGGTCCGAACTATAAAACCCGGGCCTTAAAGTACTTACAGCATAGTATGTCATCATTAAGGTAGTTGACTCATGTGTTTATGAGAACTCCTAGCGGTTTACCGGAAAAACACGAGTCAGTTGTACCTAATAGTGGTCCGAACTATAAAGCCCGGGCCTTAAAGTACTTACAGCATAGTAAGTCGTCATTAAGGTAGTTGTCTCATGTGTTTATGAGAACTCCTAGCGGTTTACCGGAAAAACACGAGTCAGTTGTACCTAATAGTGGTCCGAACTATAAAACCCGGGCCTTAAAGTACTTACAGCATAGTAAGTCGCCATTAAGGTAGTTGTCTCATGTGTTTATGAGAACTCCTAAGTCGTTTACCGGGAAAAACACGAGTCAGTTGTACCTAATAGTGGTCCGAACTATAAAGCCCGGGTCTTAAAGTACTTACAGCATAGTAAGTCGCCATTAAGGTAGTTGTCTCATGTGTTTATGAGAACTCCTAAGTGGTTTACCGGGAAAAACACGAGTCAGTTGTACCTAATAGTGGTCCGAACTATAAAGCCCGGGCCTTAAAGTACTTACAGCATAGTAAGTCGTCATTAAGGTAGTTGTCTCATGTGTTTATGAGAACTCCTAGCGGTTTACCGGAAAAACACGAGTCAGTTGTACCTAATAGTGGTCCGAACTATAAAGCCCGGGTCTTAAAGTACTTACAGCATAGTAAGTCGCCATTAAGGTAGTTGTCTCATGTGTTTATGAGAACTCCTAGCGGTTTACCGGAAAAACACGAGTCAGTTGTACCTAATAGTGGTCCGAACTATAAAACCCGGGCCTTAAAGTACTTACAGCATAGTATGTCATCATTAAGGTAGTTGACTCATGTGTTTATGAGAACTCCTAGTGGTTTACCGGGAGAAACACGAGTCAGTTGTACCTAATAGTATTCCGAACTATAAAGTCCGGGCCTTAAGGTACTTACAGCATAGTAAGTTGCCATTAAGGTAGTTGTCTCATGTGTTTATGAGAACTCCTAGTGGTTTACCGGGAAAAACACGAGTCAGTTGTACCTAATAGTGGTCCGAACTATAAAGCCCGGGCCTTAAAGTACTTACAGCATAGTAAGTCGCCATTAAGGTAGTTGTCTCATGTGGTTATGAGAACTCCTAATGGTTTACCGGGAGAAACACGAGTCAGTTGTACCTAATAGTGGTCCGAACTATAAAGCCCGGGCCTTAAAGTACTTACAGCATAGTAAGTCATCATTAAGGTAGTTGTCTCATGTGTTTATGAGAACTCCTAGTGGTTTACCGGGAGAAACACGAGTCAGTTTAGGAATTTAATGTCATGTTGGCACGTTGGCCATAGTAGCTCAATGGTTTAGAGCGGATGGACAGAGACCAGAAAATCCGTGGTGCATATCCCGGCTTAGCCATTGAATTTTTCAGTCTGTCTCTACTCTTTCATTAATTCTAATGTCAGTTGAAAGCTATCCATATTTCAATAAATAAATAAGAAGTATTCAGTGTAACATTTATTGACAAACGGTTGGTGGCAACAGGTTTTGCTGGTAAAGTATGTCGGCGTGTTACCATGGCAACCATCTTTGGTAAAGTAATGTTCCTTGGGTAACAAGGGACGGTCCTCGGTTCATAAGGAACACAAATCCACTTTACAACCCTCCTGTGGATCCATGTCATAAAATTCAATTTTATTGTCATTAACTTCGGTTTCTTTCTACTTCCTTCATCCTCCGTTATCCTTCATACCGACGAAATCAATTTTCTCAACCTCCCCCTATTCCTCCTTCCACATTCCGTCGGGTCTCCTTTACAAATCAACATTACATGCCACCCTTACCCCAAACAAGAAACACAAACTATGTAAGAGCAAAAGGAATATAGAAACCTGAGTTAAATGTATAAAAAGCGGACAACTGGAGCAAACTTGCCTTGAAATTCAATAATATTTCCAAGCTATTGCACAAAACATTTTAATATCTAAAAGCAAGTTATTAAATTTTCGAATATACAAACCAAGGATAAAAATATGAGGAGAAATTCATGTAAATTAACAGTTCTTTCATACCAGCCATGCGTAGGCCATGGTTTGAATAAGTAAAGTAGGATTGAAAAATGCAATGCCATAACAGTACATAAAGCTTAGAGTTACCAGAGGATAAGAGAAAACCTTCAACGTTAAGTCATATGCGACGATGAATGAAATGATGTTCAAATGAGTACAGGTTACATAGAGCTTAGAGTTACCAGACATTCATCTTTCAGGATAAGAGAAAACCTCCAACGTTAAGTCATATCGGACGATGAATGAAATGATGTTCAAATGAGTACAGGGTACATAGAGCTTAGAGTTACCAGACATTCATCTTTCAGGATAAGAGAAAACCTTCAACGTTAAGTCATATCGGACGATGAATGAAATGATGTTCAAATGAGTACAGGGTACATAGAGCTTAGAGTTACCAGACATTCATCTTTCAGGATAAGAGAAAACCTCTAACGTTAAGTCATATCAGACGATGAATGAAATGATGTTCAAATGAGTACAGGGTACATAGAGCTTAGAGTTACCAGACATTCATCTTTCAGGATAAGAGAAAACCTCTAACGTTAAGTCATATCGGACGATGAATGAAATGGTGTTCAAATGAGTACAGGGTACATAGAGCTTAGAGTTACCAGACATTCATCTTTCAGGATAAGAGAAAACCTCCAACGTTAAGTCATATGGGACGATGAATGAAATGATGTTCAAATGAGTAGGGTACATAGAGCTTAGAGTTATCAGACATTCATCTTTCAGGATAAGAGAAAACCTCCAACGTTAAGTCATATCGGACGATGATGAAATGATGTTCAAATAAGTACAGGGTACATAGAGCTTAGAGTTACCAGACATTCATCTTTCAGGATAAGGGAAAACCTCCAGCGTTAAGTCATATCGGACGATGAATGAAATGATGTTCAAATGAGTACAGGGTACATAGAGCTTAGAGTTACCAGACATTCATCTTTCAGGATAAGAGAAAACCTTCAACGTTAAGTCATATCGGACGATGAATGAAATGATGTTCAAATGAGTACAGAGTACATAGAGCTTAGAGTTACCAGACATTCATCTTTCAGGATAAGAGAAAACCTCTAACGTTAAGTCATATCGGACGATGAATGAAATGATGTTCAAATGAGTACAGGGTACATAGAGCTTAGAGTTACCAGACATTCATCTTTCAGGATAAGAGAAAACCTCCAACGTTAAGTCATATCGGACGATGAATGAAAGGATGTTCAAATGAGTACAGGGTACATAGAGCTTAGAGTTACCAGACATTCATCTTTCAGGATAAGAGAAAACCTCCAACGTTAAGTCATATCGGACGATGAATGAAATGATGTTCAAATGAGTACAGGGTACATAGAGCTTAGAGTTACCAGACATTCATCTTTCAGGATAAGAGAAAACCTCCAACGTTAAGTCATATCAGACGATGAATGAAATGATGTTTAAATGAGTACATGGTACATAGAGCTTAGAGTTACCAGACATTCATCTTTCAGGATAAGAGAAAACCTCCAATGTTAAGTCGTATCACACGATGAATGAAATGATGTACAAATGAGTACATGGTACATAGAGCTTAGAGTTACCAGACACTCACCTTTCAGGATAAGAGAAAATCTCCAACGTTAAGTCGTATCACACGATGAATGAAATGATCTTCAAATGAGTACAGGGTACATAGAGCTTAGAGTTACCAGACATTCATCTTTCAGGATAAGAGAAAACCTCCAACGTTAAGTCGTATCGGACGATGAATGAAATGATGTTCAAATGAGTACAGGGTACATAGAGCTTAGAGTTACCAGACATTCATCTTTCAGGATAAGAGATAACCTCCAACGTTAAGTCGTATCGGACGATGAATGAAATGATGTTCAAATGAGTACAGGGTACATAGAGCTTAGAGTTACCAGACATTCATCTTTCAGGATAAGAGAATATCTCCAACGTTAAGTCGTATCACACGATGAATGAAATGATGTACAAATGAGTACATGGTACATAGAGCTTAGAGTTACCAGACATTCATCTTTCAGGATAAGGGAAAACCTCCAACGTTAAGTCGTATCACACGATGAATGAAATGATGTACAAATGAGTACATGGTACATAGAGCTTAGCGTTACCAGACACTCACCTTTCAGGATAAGAGAAAATCTCCAACGTTAAGTCGTATCACACGATGAATGAAATGATGTACAAATGAGTACAGGGTACATAGAGCTTAGTTACTAGACATTCATCTTTCAGTATAAGGTATAATTTGGGATAAAAGCTTATCACCCTGATCGAGTTTCGGAGGCTGGACCCTTATTCATTGTACCTCCTTGCTATTGATGGGAGCACACTGACAATGTCAAGTACAATTTATTTGTTATGTGCTCTTTTTAATTCTGTATCACATATATATCAGGTAGAGAAAATACACTTTTTAAGCTACACTGAATGTTTGTGTACACAGCAAACCCAGAAACAAAAGGTGATTGAAAATGAAGCTATCGTAAGAATAAATTCCAGAATAGTCAGAGGGATAAATTTAGTCTGTAGAGAAAACCATGTGAATGCAACAATGAATGTTTAATACAATAAATCTTAGTCATGTATTGTTATATTTTGCGAATTATACAAAAATCATGTCAATATACATTCCTAATGTACAGGTTTCTATGTTTCTTTCCTGGAAATTCAAGGCATGCCTTTTATTTACCTATTTATTATGAACATATCTTAAAATATGTTATGATATTTTTCTTATAATTTTTTAAAAACTTTAGAAATGTATATGGTAGGCGTAGTGTAACTCGGGGGAGTTCGTTTCACAGCCTCTGTGTTGGAAAAGCTGAACCTTTTGGCGATAATTCACAACTTGTATATACCAGGATGGGTCAAAAAGTCCTCTTATTTTTTTCTTTAAATAAGTAGGTTATGTGAAAACTTTGAACTTGAAGCGATTCCTCAAACCTTCTTCACCAATCTCCTGCAGTAGTAGCTTCCTAAGTCAACAGGTGGCAGCACTGCATCCTCTTGCAAAATGTCTGACATCTACATTCGTATTAGACAGCGTTCTGTGATTGAATTTTTGACTGCGGAAGGTGAAACTCCAATTCGCATTCGCGAAAGGCTAAAAAATGTGTATGGTGATACAGCGGTGGATGTCAGCACTGTTAGAAGATGGGTTCGTCGCTGTAACGAAGCTGAAGGGCAAACACCATTGGCAGATGAAAAGCGAAGCGGCAGGCCGGTGACTGCAGTGACTCCATGTAACATTCAGTCGCCGGGTAAAAACAGGTGAATTGTATCGCATTACCTCCCTCAGCAAAGGCAGTGTGATGACGATTATTCAACAACTGGGTTGCTCAAAAGTTTGTTCACGTTGGGTACCAAAAATGTTAACCAACCAAAACAAAGAAAGAAGGAAAACTTTAGCCTCCGAACACTTACAGCGCTTCAATTTGGATGGAGAGGAGTTTCTGGAAAAAATTGTTACTGGAGACAAAACGTGGGTTCAATTTTTTGAACCTGAATCAAAGAGGCAGTCAATGGAATGACATCACACAACCTCACCGAAGAAAAAAAAATTCAAAACTCAGCGGTCGGCAGGGAAAGTTATGGCGACAGTGTTTTGGGATGCAGAGAGTGTGCTTATGATTGCTTTTTTGGAGCAGGGATGCACAATAAATTCTGCCCAATACGTCAGAGCTCTCAAAAAGCTGAAAGCACGTCTTCGCCGAGTTGCCCAACAAAAACTATGGCGGATGTTCTTCTTTTGCATGACAATGCAAGACCACACACCAGCCGTTACACCACTGCAGAAATTGAGAAATTGGGTTGGCAAGTTATACAGCCCTGACCTGGCACCATCAGACTTCCATCTGTTCGGGCCACTAAAGGAAGCTCATCGTGGGATTCATTTTGAAGATGAGGAGGCTGTGAAAACGTCCGTGCGTCAATGACTTAGGAAGCAAGACCGTGTGTTTTACCACACTGGAGTGCGTGCCCTAGTTAAAAGGTGGACCAAAACTGTGTAAAAGGACGGAGATTATATTGAATAGTGACAAATTAGTCGTCAATGTTGTAGTTTTCAAGCTATGTACATTGGATTCAATTTTCTAGGCAATTAAAGGAGAAAAAAATATAGGGGACATTACTTTTTGACCTACCCTCGAATATTGTTATTCGTATAAAGAACATGAAAATGTGTTAACACCTGTAAAAAATAATAATTAAATAAGCGACGCTTAAAATGCGACGAGGTTTTACAAGATTTAGGCGGAAATTAAAGTCGTAGGGACGTTGTGAATAACGAAGGCAGCATTTCTTATGTAGAGGAAGTCAGCTAACTCGGCAGACGGAAGAGCAGATTCAAGTATAGCAAAGAAGCCGCCAAGAATGCTAGCAAGGGTAAGCAGACACTGGAGTTGCAGCCGACGTCACCAATACACTTATTTCTGGGATTGAATATTGACAAAAACTTATCATGGACAAAACATGTAAATTATATATGCAATAAAATAAGTAAGGGTATCCATCTATTAAATTTCATGGCACACTATCTGGACAAACCTAATTTAAAATTGATTTTTATGGGATAATTCATCCTCATTTGAATTATGATATTGAATTATGGGGTACAACGTCTAAAGAAAATTTGAAACGATTACTGGTATTACAGAAGAGGTGTGTAAGGATTGTTTATTCATTAAAATAAGGGATTCGTGTAGAGAAATTTTTTAAAAGGAAAAAATTCTTACAGTGGTTGCATTGTATATCTTTAGAGTTATTTTACTAGTTAGGAGAACTACAAATATAAGGAGTAATAGCAATATACCTAAATATGACACAAGAACTAAATAAATAAATAAAATCTGAATATTCTACCCCGGCACCTAGACAACTATACCGGGGCATATATCCAAATTTTCTCTTTATTTTTCCATAAAATCCTTACAAATGTTATATTTATACAAATCTCTCAGAAAACTACTCTACAAAAATAAAATGAAATAAAATAACAGAAATAAACACAAAAAAGCAAAAAACAAAAGAAAACAACTATAAAAATTACAAAATCCTTATTTCCTAAATCTACATCTAAATCTACTAATTCTGTAGTCCACCATGGCCTCTGCCATCACTCTCTCCCTCCGCCGCCCATGCAGTCAACTCCATTGTTAGATTATTGTAACTTCTCTTGCTTTATTTTCTAGCTCTAGTCTGCTCTGTCCATCCATCATTATGACTATGTCATCAGCATACGCTATTACATCCAAAACCTTATATGACACAAGAACTAAAGAGAATATGTATAGGGAAGCGAAGAGTAAGAAATTTTTTATAAAAATCCATTTGTAATTGGAAAAACTTTATACAATAAGCTGCCAGCCACAATTAAACAATCAACTGGTTCCAAGTTTAATAAGTGTTTAAAAAATTATTTAATTGAGAGGGCCTTTTAGTACATAGATGGATATCTGCAATTAAGTGAGTATAATCTTTAAAATATATTTCTGAAATCAATAAATAAGTACATACTTATAAATTATTATTCTTATTATTACTATTATTATTTATGTTCAATCATTATATAACAAATAAGAAAATACTAATACAGTTTATTACATCTTCTGTTTCATATTACTGAGATCTTCACCTTATGACCAATGGACAGGAAGAACCGCGAGACCCTCCTCAAAGAAAGGGAAAACCGAAGATTGTTTTTTCTACCATGAAGACAGTTACATTATTTATTAATCTCTGTATATGCTCTCTAAAATTTGTAAATCTTGATCTATGTAACTAATCATTTACAATATTGTAATATGTATACTTTTTGGACGAAACTTGAAACATGTATCTCATGTCTATAAGTAAATAAACCATTATTATTATTAATACACATTCTTCCGCCAAGGAGAGAGGTGAAACAGACGTCATCGAATCTTAGACGTGCAATAAACATAAGTATAGCAAAGAAGCCGCCAAGAATGCTTGCAAGGGTAAAAAGACACCAGCGGCAAGGCCGTCGTCACCGATACACATTCTTCCGCCAAGGAGAGAGGTGAAACAGACGTCATCGAATCTTAGACGTGCAATAAACATAAGTATAGCAAAGAAGCCGCCAAGAATGCTTGCAAGGGTAAAAAGACACCAGCGGCAAGGCCGTCGTCACGGATAGGACGTAGTTACGCCGAGAGGTGAAACAGTCGAATCTTATACTGTAATGAACAGCTTAACACGGTGAAATGAAAGATCCTGCGCTCACTGATGCGCGATTGCGATGTGCGGGAAAAACAAATATACAATACAGTACAATACAATGTTTACTAGCCACAGGAATTCATACAGAATTATAGGCATTGTCAATATAGTTACAGTATTTAACAATATTTACAGTTCATCTATGAGGTATTTACAATCTAAAGTTTTCAAATAATTTGCACAATTACACTTAATTTTAACGCTTTGGCCAGCTAAAATTCTTCATTTGTGAGTCTTCCAATCTCGGACACATGAAACAAGAATAGAAATAGAATACATTAATATAATTATGCACAACAAATTGATTAATATTTGCTTTATCTGATTTATATTCTAGGTATTCATTTACTGAGTAAAACTGATTTTTTAAAAGAAACTATTTATCTCTGCCTTAAACTTTTTTATAGAGGTTATGTTTTTTAATTGATTTGGCAAGTGGTTGTATAGCTTTAAACCCATGTATTTGACAGAAGTCTCAAATAGTTTTGTTTTATGAATATAGGTGTGTAATTTGACTTTATTACGTGTGTTATGGGTGTGTATTTTAGTATTCGTGACATAGTTCGCAGTATTAGTCTTCATGTAAATCATTAACTGTTCCATATATAAACTTGGTAGGGTCAAGATATTCAAATCTCTGAAATGATTTCTGCAGCTTTCCATTTTTGGAATACCAACCATAATTTGTAATCCTTTCTTTTGTAGCTTAAGGGTATGTATGACTGAAATTTTCAAATTCTGAACTAATAATGCTAGCCTTTTCAAATTTACACCATGGGTGTAGTATAATGTAAACATGTTACAACCTAAATTTAAACCATTTTTCTCCAGCAGTTTAGAAATTATGATAAATTTTGTATGTTTTTTGTTACGTCACTAAAAAAGTCCCTTGCGACAAAATATTTTGAAGTTTGGTCTAATATTTTAACCCTATGTTCATAATACACATACTTTTTGAAATTGCTCTGGGTTTTTCTATGTCTCCTTTAGTTTAGGTCACAAAATTTTTTTATTTACAAATATTCTTTTTTTTTGTCTAAAAAACTGTAAGTTTTGTGTTTGAAAATTAAAAATATATGCTTATATACATTTCACAATAAAACCTAGGGCAATTTCCATTCCTCATGATATTCTGAACCTATGTAGGAAATTTCATGAATGTAGTACAAAAACTGCATCGCAAGGAGCATTTTACAGGAAGAAAAATGCTGAAAATATGAACATTGAGAAAACAGCGATTAAAGATTTGATTGCATAACTCACATTAAAATCCACCAGGCTGATAGGTTGGACCCTCAGATTTCTTTTTCTTCTCCTCTGTTGCTGCTTTTTCCACCTTTATCTTCTTTAGATGTTGCTTTTCTTCTGCACAACTTCGCTTCTTGCTTTGCAGGATACGAGTCTGATCTCGCTGCACTGAAGTTTTCCTTGCTGAGTCTACTACACTTTCACCTCTGATATTTTGCTGCAGCTCCAATGACTTAAGACTACCCATGTTAAACTCACTGATGCTTTTAATAACAGCAAGTTCCAATTTTTGTTTTGATATGAAAACTTCCTTTGGACACTTATTCCATATGACATGATGCAAAGATTCATTGGCATTCTGTGTTTTTTCCTGTTTTGCACCTCTCTAGTAATGTTGTAGAAGCCAGCCTCTGATATATTGGCAACATTTTAGGAACTATTTTGTCTTCTAAAGCCTTATTTTTCTTTTCTTGAATTGAAAATTTAAGAACGGAAAACAGACAAAGAATGTGGATGTAGGCAAAAGAGGGCGTGACTCTGACAGAGTTTAAAGGCCACCGACATTTAAATAAGCATTTAAAAATGGCGTTCGGAGGCAAATTATGCATTTTTAACATTCGGGAATGTCTAAATTATTTTATAGAATTAAAATAAAAAAGTCGTTATTTTCACGATTTTCATGAAATTTCAGTCATATATGCCCTTAAATATCAACTTATTTGTAGTATTTCCCCATAATGGTACTCCATACGATAGTAGTGAATGAAAGAAGCAAAGTAACAGGTTGTGAGTGCAGTAAATTGTACTCAAGGCTTCAGCTCATGTAAAACAAAACAAACACGGCGTAGCTTCTCTGCTAACTTTTCTATATGTTTGTCCCAACTTAAATTTTTGGTCTATCCATAGTCCTAAGAATTTAGTTTGCTGTTCAAAATTTATCGAAGTTGATAATCCTGCAGGAACTTTGACGACCGACGTGTGTATGAAAAATGATTATGAAATAGCATGTACTTTAATATAAAAGTAAAATACATGTGAAACAGTATATTATATGATTTGATTTTACTTCCTTTATACATCCTTTATGTATAACCCTCTTCGCACGGTCGAAAGTCCGTCGTCATTCAGTTGTTTCAGAGCACACTTAGCGTAAGGCGTGAAATGTTTAGCTCGCCACTGGCCTCTTTGTGCAACAATGAGTATCAACATAACATTTTTGAAAATAGTTTATAAGTTTTCACTTCTGTCGTGTGATCTTAAGCACACACAATTATTATTTTCAAAATACGACAGGAAAGTAATGAAGAAAGTCCCCTTGGACTATCGTTTACATCGGACATATTTAAAACTTTGTCTTTTTATTCATATCTCTAATGGTTTCGAGTAAGATGTCACATATTTGAAATATTTTCATGAAGCATGCACATCTGGAACCTCTAGGAATGTTCTCAGAAACGTTTATTCCGCATTACTTTTATATCATTGAAGAAATACACATAAGAAGTATATAAAGTGCTACTGCACACGAAACGGTATATTTGGTTAAAACACAGAACTTGAGTCCAATGTACTTTTTGTAGAGTGTAACATTCCTAATACACACTGACTCTCATAAATAACCGGACAGACTTTGCATTACACTATAGAGTGCTCTATAAAGCAGGATAGGTTATGTGTATCAATCTCAAGGTACTCCTAGTGTTAGGCAAAAATCATTTGCTATAAATATCCATTTTAGAAATTGAAAATGTGGCTAAACTAAGAGCTACCAATAAGCCTGCTACCTCTGCTAGGCAAATGCCTAGAAAAACTTGTAATTGGTCGTGTAATGTATCATTTACTAAAATGGCTCAATGATTGATCTTCAATTTGGTTTTATGGCTCAAAAATCAACTGAAATGGCAATATATAAAGTAGTAGACTGCATGAAAAATGTATACCTAAATAAACAATCTGGTGATTTAGTCTCTTTAGATGTA
Source organism: Mantis religiosa (assembly GCA_030765055.1). Taxonomy (NCBI): domain Eukaryota; kingdom Metazoa; phylum Arthropoda; class Insecta; order Mantodea; family Mantidae; genus Mantis; species Mantis religiosa. The sequence goes on along the minus strand of CM060954.1, from coordinate 14,276,826 downwards.
ACTGGTGCTTTTGATCATGCTTGGTGGCCCAAGATTTTACATAAATTGAAAGTAAAAAATGCCCAAAAATATTTACAATTTAATCGTGAATTATTTTAGAGATCGCAAATCCTTGCTTACTGTAAGTGGAGAAACCATCACAAAGGAAGTGACACGTGGCTGCCCCCAAGGATCTGCGTGTAGTCCAGGTTGTTGGGTTATACTGTATGATGATCTGTTACAGCAACAACTGACGTCAGATTGTAGTATTTTTGCTTATGCAGATGATGCTTTACTACTTGTTAAATCAAATGATGCTAAAATTCTTGAAGAAAGAACTAATGAAGCACTTAAAATAATACACTCATGGGGAATTAAAAATAAACATGTTTAATCCCTACAAAACCTTGGCGATGATTGTCACCAGAAGAAGAAAAATGGAGCCCATTAATCTTACCATGAATAACGTCAACTTGAAGGTGGTATCTACGGTAAAATACCTTGGCGTTGTACTAGATTGTAAATTAACATTTCGATCACACTTTGATTATATTGCTGAAAGAGCCAGCAAGCTCCTTGGTGCCCTCGCAACAACAAGACTCACCTGGGGTCTGAATTCTAGTATTCTTAAAATTATATATCAAGGTGCTGTAGTGCCCCTAATTTTGTATGGTGTATCTGCACTCCAGGATGTTCTTAATTATTAATGGGCAGTTAAAAAACTTGCACAAATTCAAAGGGGATTCCTCCTTCGCATAATTCGAGGATATCTCCACTGATGCAGCTCAGATTATAGCTAACATCGAACCTTTGGCTCTCACTGGTTCATCAACAGCAACTACTACGAATTTAAGACATGAACGTGAATGTGCGTCTTATCTGTCTCACTTAAAACTACAAATCCCGGAGCATCCTACCACAGCAGGACACCCATCAAGTTTTGTAACCTGTCTAAAGGAAATATGTAATTATCATGATTATTACATATATACAGACGGTTCGCGTTACCAATTTGAAGATAATATATCTGCAGTAGGATGTGCTTTTGTTGTTTATGAAAACCAAACGGAACTAACTCACTCCATGGTTAAATTGTCACCTGAATGTTCTGTATTCCAGTCGGAGCTCTTAGCAATTAAAGAAGCTATAAAATGGTGTACTGTTAATGGGAACAGTGATTCACAATCAGCTCTACTCGCTATTAATGATAAATACAACTTAAATTCATTAGCACATGAAATCAGAACCTTGCTTCAAAACCATCCAGGACATATTTGCATGGGATGGCTTAAAGGACACAGTGGAATTTTAGGTAACGAGAGAGCTGATTGCTTGGCTAAGAAGGCTGCAGAATCCAATCTTCCTGTGACATACTGTTTATGTCCTATTTCTAATGTAAGGAGAATAATACATCAACATATTCTTGAAGAATGGAACCAACAATGGCTAACAACTTCAAATGGAAGTTTAACAAAAACATTATTTTTCCCTAGTGTATATGACAGAGGAAAATGTGAAACTCTTGTACCAAATTTTGTTTTGACATGGAAAATTTGGTGAATACTTATCACGTTTTCACTTAACATCTAACCCCAAGTGCATGTGTGGTGAAGAATTTCAAACTGTGGTTCATCTCCTTTTCTGTTGTCCCATTTTCTGGAGAGAAGGACAAGAATTAATATTCAAGCTAGACTCTCTAGGAACTGAATTTTCTGCTCCGCTCACATCTTTGCTAATGAAGCCACAACAGTATAAGTACTTCATGATGTTTATAAACTCAGTGTTTAAACGTCTCAAATAGTTTAAATTAATATGCATCAGATTATAACATATTTTATTCCTTCTAGTATTTAAAATATTTTTGTTAAAATTGTATACTTTTATGTATCAACTCTAACCCTAATATACCACTGTGTAAAATAGGGTTCAATAAATCTGGATAAAAAATTAAGAGCTTCACCATTCAACTTGTTTACATCATGAGTTTACGACACAAAAAGAATCGGACAGAACAAATGAAATGCAATACAAACGAGTAGGTGAAGTCTGTCAGTGGACAAAACAACATCGTAGATGAAGTACGTCTACTGTGCACCAAGAAGAAGACAAGAGCATAGTATGGGGCCCAGAAGTAAGCAGGGTACCTTTGAACAGAGACAGTGATCTATCACTATCAAAAGAACCAAACATACCGGGAAATAGCAGAGATTGTGAATCTTAGTAAAAGTACAGTTAGTGACATAATTCACCGGTATAATTATGAAGACAAATGAATCTCGAGCAAAGCCAGGGCGACCAAAACTTCTTACCAATAGACAGGAGTCTTTTATTATGCGGAAGGTAAAACGAAATGCGCGTGTAGGTGCTCTGGTGATTTGTGCTGAGATTCAGGAAGAACTGGGACTGACGGTTAGGTCTTAAACGGTCAGAAGGGCCATGCGAAAACAAGATTTTAATGGTCGCGTAGCCAGATTGCTCCTGGCCCGCCTGACTCGTCTCTTCGAGGAAAAGCACCTCCTACCGGATCACCAGTTCGAGTTCCGTCGGGGCCACTCCACGACACTGCAGCTACTACGATTGGTAGAAAACGCTGCCCTGGGTTTCCAGGACAACCTCAAAACCGTCGCGGTGCTCCTGGACGTGGACAAGGCCTTCGCCACAACGTGGCACCATGGCCTGCTGTACAAGCTCAAGGAAGCACAAATCCCCTCCCCATACCTCACCCTGATCAGTAGTTTCCTCCGGGATCGAACCTTCAGGGTGCGGGTCGAAGGTAAACTCTCCTCCGTCAGACCCATAGCGACGGAAATCCTGGAACGCAGTGTACTGTCGTCGTTACTCTTTGCTGCCTACATGTCTGACTTCCCAACAGAGCCTCGCACTGTTCTGTGCCAATATGCTGACTACGTCCTCATCTTGGCACAGAACGAAAACGTCCGCTACTGCCTCCCTCCGCTGCAATGATCACTCCGAGACATCGGCACGTGGAGTGAAAGGTGGAGGATGGCCATTAGCCCACAGAAGAGCTCTGCCCTTCTGCTGGGGAAGGTCCTCCGCTGGCGCCCGGAAGGAGACCTGCGGTTGAGGCAGAGAAGTATCCCTTGGGTCCGATCTGCCAAATACCTAGGTGTCCGACTGGACCGCGGGCTCACATTCACTCCACATGCCCGTGAAAAAATCAGCCTTGGCCACGCAGCGCTCAGACAGTTGTACCCCATATTCCGATCAACCATGTCCACTCGCCTGAAACTACGGGTGTATCGTGCGATCATCCCGCCCCTGATCCTGTATGGATGCAAGGTCTGGGGATCGGTGGCTCGTACCACCATCCGCAGACGGCAAGCCGTGCAGAACAGGGCTCTTAGGATGATCCACGATACCGAACGTATGTTTCCATCACACTTCCTACACAGCCATTCTGGCATACCTTACGTTAAGGGCGTTGTGCGTGAACGCTCGCACACATTGTATGCAAGAATTGCATCCCATCCCAAACACCTAGTTAACACACTACGGCAATATGACCACCGTGTGCCCAGAAGGAGAAAGAGCTGCCGCCTCCACAAGGAGGTCCTTGGGTGGTGAGACCAGCCCCTCATCCCTTCAGTAACATACTCTGTCCCGGCCACACTAGGGCTGGATTTGGCCTGTCGGCTGACCCCCGGCAGTCAGGTCCCCCTGCCTGACCTAAACCGAGCCCCAACCTAAAGGTACCCCAACTACCCGACCTCTCGCTGCTCGCCCCGCCACACTGGACGGACTCTGCAACGCAGGCCGTTCCTAGCGTGGCGGCATCGGGCACTGGCCTCCGATCTGGAAACTCACCCCGCCGCCAGGAGCACTAGCAGAGGTCGAATCAGGTACATCAGTTTACACGGACATCCAAGATTTGGAGATTAGACCAATTCTATAAGATCGCACAGGTAAATCCGCTCAGCGGATAGGTACCGTCACCCGAACGTCGGAACTCCCTATAGAACTGGCCAGCAGGAGGGTCAGACGTGAAGTATTCAGGGCCACGTGCACCCATTAATCTCGGTCACTAACTGAGGGGATGATTAGGGAAGTGGCACTTGTCGCTGGCCGCCTCTTCCCCCTTCCACTGCCGTCTGGAACCTTCGCGGTGATTCACTGAAACCAGAGACTTCTAGAAAACAGTGATATTCCCATAAAAAGGGCTGCAATGAGTGAGGACAGTTAGTTCTTGGCGAGCTGTGAGGAGCGACCAGTGAGGGGACAGACTGCGTACGTGGGTCGGAGGAGTTTACGTAATTACGAGTGCAAGTGGAACTGTAACGGACGAACTGGTGAATCATAATTGTGTGCATTACTTAATTCTGTGTAATTGACAAGTGTTCAACTGTAAGTCGGTGAAAAAAAAAGAACATCTTTGAGTGGTGCGATTGGGCTTTTAATTTCACGAACCCACAAAGTCACAGTACCGTGCCGCTCTGCCCACCGTCCGGGAGCACCCGGACGACTTGTTCTCGCTCTTGGCTCTCTTGGCAAAGAAAGCCATACATTTCCAGCAAGAATAAAAGGAAGCGATTACAATTTGCCAAGGACTTTGTTAACAAAACAACTGATTGGTGGGACCAAGTTATTATTTGTGACGAAAGCAAATATAACCTTGTTGGTTCCGATGGCTGGGTGGTTGTGTGGAAGAAACCAAATACGGAGCTGGAAGAGCGTAATTTACAAGGCACAGTCAAACACGCCGGAGGGTGTGTAATGGTATGGGGCTGTATTTCCTCTACGGGAGTGGGAAAGCTGGTGTCATAGACACAACCATGGACAAGGAAGTCTGTCTTAGACTATTACAGCAAAATTTAAGACAAAGTGCAGAAATGATGGATATTTTGGACAGCTTCTCGTTTTATAAGGATAATGATCCGAAGCATACGTCCCACATTGTCTAGCTATGGTTACGCTACAACTGCCCTCATGTACTGCATCCATGCCCTCAGTCCCCGGATCATAATCCCATAGAAGCACTATGGGATAAACTGGAGAAGGCCGTGCGGAAGACCACATCACCTCCAAGCAGCACTTGAAGGAGAGGTTGCAAGCGGAATGGAGCAAACTTTTTACAGTCTACCTGAAAAACCTGGTTCACAGCATGCCAAATAGGTTACGAGAAATAGTGACA
>CM060954.1:14036698-14266698 GCA_030765055.1 Mantis religiosa | reverse complement strand
AAAATTTATATAGGAAAAACAAAAAGAAATATTAACATCAGAACTAAATAACATCTAAGAAACATTAAAAATGGTGAAACAGAAAAATCAGCAGTGCTTTTTCATTTTTTGAATACTAGACATGACGACAACTTGGAAACATCTCTAATAAAATATGTTAATCACCCCATAAACCTTTCCGTATAGGAAAAAATCTTCATTAACAAAAATCGTCATAGAGTCATGAATTTTGAAACTCCACCACCGGACATCTTTGACAAGTACATCACGCCATCTATTGACAGTACGGAGAAAGAAGAAACCACTACAACTTGCACTTGTCGAGTATTAGCTGATGATAGGAGCAAGAGCTCTTGAAACATGTCTTGTGAATAAACAGTGTGAGTGAAGCAATGTGTCAATATATTCTGGATTCATTTTTGTGCTTATTGCTCTATTTATTGCTCTAATCTTCAATACTGAAATTTTGGGTAGAACGCAATACCTTTCGCAAAGGGGGATTTAAACAATAGGGTTAGGATTATAATTATTAAGGAGGGGAGCCCGCTTCGGTGGTGTAGATGGTCGTATGTCTGCCTCAGGTTCAAGAGATCGCGAGTTCAAATCTCGGTTAGGGTGTGTTACCTGGATAAGGTTTCTTCCGGAGTTTTGCCTTATCCTGCGACGAATGTCGGGTAACTGTAAGCTCCATGGACTCTGGACTCATTTGAGCATCATGTCATCCAATTCATTCACTGTCCGATATGACTTAACGTTGGAGGACGTAAATTACAAACAACCCCCCCCCAAAAAAACCGGAGGGGTTCGTCACTCAGACCAGTCATAATCTAGGGACATCCCGGGATAAGGGATGAGGCGAGAGTAGACAAGGGGAGGCCGCCCAAGCAGTCATGACAGTGCAGAGGTCACGATCCCCACGTTTTACTTAGAAACCTCCACCAGTAGGTCAGGGCAACGGCATTCCCACTGTGGTTCGAAAGTGGTCCCAGAAACCACTTTGGACACCAGCAAACGACCTTACGGAGGAGAAAGTGGTTTACTCATAGCGTTTAGTGGTTCATTTACCTACCTCGCAGCGCCGACATACCGGCCAACACTTGTAGAGTCTGTCTAGTGAACGCGAGTGCAGTTGCCTCTCAAAACTACCCTCCCACCCACTAATGACCGTCATAAATCTATCTCCACACTTCAGAAATGGAGCACTGTTGTTGAGAACAAATAACAACCCTGAATTTCTCGAAGTGACAGTCGCATGTTTACTCCACGTGGAGTGTCAGTTGCCAAAGTTCGAACTTCCAGTTGATCTGTTTCATTACGTGCAGAAATTCGTTGTGTGTCACGATGTGGAGACCGTGGGAGGGAAATGCAGTGGTAAATACAAATGAAGTAGTCGATAACTTTCAGTCAAGTGAAAATAATCAAAGTGATGACAATAGTGTGAATAACTGGGCCGAGTTATATTACTGGAGAAGCCTCAAAAAACAAAGTTATAACGGGAACTGTTTCTAAGCAAATTCAAGCGCTTGTTTTGAACACATATAAATATGTGCTGACAAATAATCTTGGTAAGGGGTCGTGCAATGAACCTGATGATAACTTCTGGGTATTCACAGAAATACAGTAAGAAATATTGTGACGAAAGGAATACCAAAGACGTCGATCAAGTGTGAAAACAAAAGGAAACGTTTCTCTAAAGTAGATAATTTCACATGCGATTTAATTCGTCGAGCAATTTATAGATTCTATGCAAAAGGGAGAGCGCCCACCTTAGACGAATTGGTTGCACATTTACAAGAAATTTGTGATTTTCCTTATGGACACTGCACTTTGCGCGGCCTCCTAAAGGAGCTGGGCTTCAAGTATCGCACTTTGAATAAGATAAGGTTTATTATGGAATACAGTAGAATTGTAGCTTGGCGATATACATTTGTCAACACTAAGGAAGTTTCGCAGTAATGGACATAAGATAATTTATTTAGACGAAACCTCGTACGGTACCCATGACGCATGAAGAAAGCTAGCAACCTTGCAGAAAGGGCTGGCAGAAGGAGGGCCGAGGTTGTAAAACAATTGTAAGGATTCCTCAAAGGCAGCGGCCGACGTGTACATGAGCTAACCAAACAGACTTTACCGTGAAGGAGACTACCAGATGAAGTGAGATGATATTGGAGATGAAATGGATGTACAGAAAACTCGGGGGATGTAATTAACCCACCCAGCATTCGCCTGACAACAGGAAAAACCGCGACAAAAGCCAGTGGGACAGGTAGGTCAGCCAGGGAATCTAACCCGGACCTCCTGAGGTTTTTTGTTGTAATTTACGTCCACCAACATTTAGTCATATCGGACGATGACTGAAATGGGTGAAATGATGCTCAATGAGTCCGGGGTCCATGGAGCTTAGAGTTACCCGACATTCGTCTTTCAGGATAAAGCAAATCCCCGGATTTTTTTTTTAATTTACGTCCTCCAACATTTAGTCATATCGGACAATGACTGAAATGGGTGAAATGATGCTCAATGAGTCCGGGGTCCATGGAGCTTAGAGTTACCCGACATTCGTCTTTCAGGATAAAGCAAATCCCCGGATTTTTTTTTAATTTACGTCCTCCAACATTTAGTCATATCGGACAATGACTGAAATGGGTGAAATGATGCTCAAATGAGTCCGGGGTCCATGGAGCTTAGAGTTACCCGACATTCGTCTTTCAGGATAAAGCAAATCCCCGGATTTTTTTTTAATTTACGTCCTCCAACATTTAGTCATATCGGACGATGACTGAAATGGGTGAAATGATGCTCAATGAGTCCGGGGTCCATGGAGCTTAGAGTTACCCGACATTCGTCTTTCAGGATAAAGCAAATCCCCGGATTTTTTTTTAATTTACGTCCTCCAACATTTAGTCATATCGGACAATGACTGAAATGGGTGAAATGGTGCTCAAATGAGTCCGGGGTCCATGGAGCTTAGAGTTACCCGACATTCGTCTTTCAGGATAAAGCAAATCCCCGGATTTTATTATTTTTTTTAATTTACGTCCTCCAACATTTAGTCATATCGGACGATGACTGAAATGGGTGAAGTGATGCTCAATGAGTCCGGGGTCAATGGAGCTTAGAGCTACCCGACATTCGTCTTTCAGGATAAAGCAAATCCCCGGATTTTATTATTTTTTTTAATTTACGTCCTCCAACATTTAGTCATATCGGACGATGACTGAAATGGGTGAAATGATGCTCAATGAGTCCGGGGTCAATGGAGCTTAGAGCTACCCGACATTCGTCTTTCAGGATAAAGCAAATCCCCGGATTTTATTATTTTTTTTAATTTACGTCCTCCAACATTTAGTCATATCGGACGATGACTGAAATGGGTGAAATGATGCTCAAATGAGTCCGGGGTCCATGGAGCTTAGAGTAAACTGACATTCGTCTTTCAGGATAAAGGAAATCCCCGGATTTTATTATATTTTTTAATTTACGTCCTCCAACGTTTAGTCATATCGGACGATGACTGAAATGGGTGAAATGATACTCAAATGAGTCCGGGGTCCATGGAGCTTAGAGCTACCCGACATTCGTCTTTCAGGATAAAGCAAATCCCCGGATTTTATTATTTTTTTTAATTTACGTCCTCCAACATTTAGTCATATCGGACGATGACTGAAATGGGTGAAATGATGCTCAATGAGTCCGGGGTCCATGGAGCTTAGAGTAAACTGACATTCGTCTTTCAGGATAAAGGAAATCCCCGGATTTTATTATATTTTTTAATTTACGTCCTCCAACGTTTAGTCATATCGGACCTTGACTGAAATGGGTGAAATGATGCTCAATGAGTCCGGGGTCAATGGAGCTTAGAGTAAACTGACATTCGTCTTTCAGGATAAAGGAAATCCCCGGATTTTTTTTTAATTTATGTCCTCCAACATTTAGTCATATCGGACGATGACTGAAATGGGTGAAATGATGCTCAATGAGTCCGGGGTCCATGGAGCTTAGAGTAAACTGACATTCGTCTTTCAGGATAAAGGAAATCCCCGGATTTTTTTTTAATTTATGTCCTCCAACATTTAGTCATATCGGACGTTGACTGAAATGGGTGAAATGATGCTCAATGAGTCCGGGGTCCATGGAGCTTAGAGTAAGCTGACATTCGTCTTTCAGGATAAAGGAAATCCCCGGATTTTTTTTTAATTTACGTCCTCCAACATTTAGTCATATCGGACGATGACTGAAATGGGTGAAATGATGCTCAATGAGTCCGGGGTCAATGGAGCTTAGAGTAAACTGACATTCGTCTTTCAGGATAAAGGAAATCCCCGGATTTTTTTTTAATTTACGTCCTCCAACATTTAGTCATATCGGACGATGACTGAAATGGGTGAAATGATGCTCAATGAGTCCGGGGTCCATGGAGCTTAGAGTAAACTGACATTCGTCTTTCAGGATAAAGGAAATCCCCGGATTTTTTTTTTTAATTTATGTCCTCCAACATTTAGTCATATCGGACAATGACTGAAATGGGTGAAATGATGCTCAATGAGTCCGGGATCCATGGAGCTTAGAGCTACCCGACATTCGTCTTTCAGGATAAAGGAAATCCCCGGATTTTTTTTTTTAATTTATGTCCTCCAACATTTAGTCATATCGGACGATGACTGAAATGGGTGAAATGATGCTCAATGAGTCCGGGATCCATGGAGCTTAGAGCTACCCGACATTCGTCTTTCAGGATAAAGGAAATCCCCGGATTTTATTATATTTTTTAATTTATGTCCTCCAACATTTAGTCATATCGGACAATGACTGAAATGGGTGAAATGATGCTCAATGAGTCCGGGATCCATGGAGCTTAGAGCTACCCGACATTCGTCTTTCAGGATAAAGGAAATCCCCGGATTTTTTTTTTTAATTTATGTCCTCCAACATTTAGTCATATCGGACGATGACTGAAATGGGTGAAATGATGCTCAATGAGTCCGGGATCCATGGAGCTTAGAGCTACCCGACATTCGTCTTTCAGGATAAAGGAAATCCCCGGATTTTATTATATTTTTTAATTTACGTCCTCCAACATTTAGTCATGTCGGACGATGACTGAAATCGGTGAAATGATGCTCAATGAGTCCGGGGTCCATGGAGCTTAGAGCTACCCGACATTCGTCTTTCAGGATAAAGGAAATCCCCGGATTTTATTATATTTTTTAATTTACGTCCTCCAACGTTTAGTCATATCGGACCTTGACTGAAATGGGTGAAATGATGCTCAATGAGTCCGGGGTCCATGGAGCTTAGAGTTACCCGACATTCGTCTTTCAGGATAAAGGAAATCCCCGGATTTTTTTTAATTTACGTCCTCCAACGTTTAGTCATATCGGACGTTGACTGAAATGGGTGAAATGATGCTCAATGAGTCCGGGGTCCATGGAGCTTAGAGTAAACGGACATTCGTCTTTCAGGATAAAGGAAATCCCCGGATTTTTTTTTTAATTTACGTCCTCCAACATTTAGTCATATCGGACGTTGACTGAAATGGGTGAAATGATGCTCAATGAGTCCGGGGTCCATGGAGCTTAGAGTAAACGGACATTCGTCTTTCAGGATAAAGGAAATCCCCGGATTTTTTTTTTAATTTACGTCCTCCAACGTTTAGTCATATCGGACGTTGACTGAAATGGGTGAAATGATGCTCAATGAGTCCGGGGTCCATGGAGCTTAGAGTAAACGGACATTCGTCTTTCAGGATAAAGGAAATCCCCGGATTTTTTTTTTAATTTACGTCCTCCAACATTTAGTCATATCGGACGTTGACTGAAATGGGTGAAATGATGCTCAATGAGTCCGGGGTCCATGGAGCTTAGAGTAAACGGACATTCGTCTTTCAGGATAAAGGAAATCCCCGGATTTTTTTTTTAATTTACGTCCTCCAACGTTTAGTCATATCGGACGATGACTGAAATGGGTGAAATGATGCTCAATGAGTCCGGGGTCCATGGAGCTTAGAGTTACCCGACATTCGTCTTTCAGGATAAAGGAAATCCCCGGATTTTATTATATTTTTTAATTTACGTCCTCCAACGTTTATTCATATCGGACAATGACTGAAATGGGTGAAATGATACTCAATGAGTCCGGGATCCATGGAGCTTAGAGTTACCCGACATTCGTCTTTCAGGATAAAGCAAATCCCGGGATTTTTTTTAATTTACGTCCTCCAACGTTTAGTCATATCGAACAATGACTGAAATGGGTGAAATGATACTCAATGAGTCCGGGGTCCATGGAGCTTAGAGCTACCCGACATTCGTCTTTCAGGATAAAGTAAATCCCCGGATTTTTTTTAATTTACGTCCTCCAACGTTTAGTCATATCGGACAATGACTGAAATGGGTGAAATGATACTCAATGAGTCCGGGATCCATGGAGCTTAGAGTTACCCGACATTCGTCTTTCAGGATAAAGGAAATCCCCGGATTTTTTTTAATTTACGTCCTCCAACATTTAGTCATATCGGACGATGACTGAAATGGGTGAAATGATACTCAATGAGTCCGGGATCCATGGAGCTTAGAGCTACCCGACATTCGTCTTTCAGGATAAAGGAAATCCCCGGATTTTTTTTTTAATTTATGTCCTCCAACGTTTAGTCATATCGGACGATGACTGAAATGGGTGAAATGATACTCAATGAGTCCGGGATCCATGGAGCTTAGAGTTACCCGACATTCGTCTTTCAGGATAAAGTAAATCCCCGGATTTTTTTTAATTTACGTCCTCCAACGTTTAGTCATATCGGACGATGACTGAAATGGGTGAAATGATGCTCAATGAGTCCGGGGTCCATGGAGTTTAGAGCTACCCGACATTCGTCTTTCAGGATAAAGTAAATCCCCGGATTTTTTTTAATTTACGTCCTCCAATATTTAGTCATATCGGACGATGACTGAAATGGGTGAAATGATGCTCAATGAGTCCGGGGTCCATGGAGCTTAGAGTAAACTGACATTCGTCTTTCAGGATAAAGGAAATCCCCGGATTTTTTTTAATTTACGTCCTCCAACATTTAGTCATATCGGACGATGACTGAAATGGGTGAAATGATACTCAATGAGTCCGGGATCCATGGAGCTTAGAGCTACCCGACATTCGTCTTTCAGGATAAAGGAAATCCCCGGATTTTTTTTTTAATTTATGTCCTCGAACATTTAGTCATATCGGACGATGACTGAAATGGGTGAAATGATGCTCAAATGAGTCCGGGGTCCATGGAGCTTAGAGTAAACGGACTTTCGTCTTTCAGGATAAAGGAAATCCCCGGATTTTTTTTAATTTACGTCCTCCAACGTTTAGTCATATCGGACGATGACTGAAATGGGTGAAATGATGCTCAAATGAGTCCGGGATCCATGGAGCTTAGAGTTACCCGACATTCGTCTTTCAGGATAAAGGAAATCCCCGGATTTTTTTTTAATTTACGTCCTCCAACATTTAGTCATATCGGACGATGACTGAAATGGGTGAAATGATGCTCAAATGAGTCCGGGGTCCATGGAGCTTAGAGTAAACGGACTTTCGTCTTTCAGGATAAAGGAAATCCCCGGATTTTTTTTTAATTTACGTCCTCCAACATTTAGTCATATCGGACGATGACTGAAATGGGTGAAATGATGCTCAAATGAGTCCGGGGTCCATAGAGCTTAGAGTAAACTGACATTCGTTTTTCAGGATAAAGGAAATCCCCGGATTTTTTTTAATTTACGTCCTCCAACGTTTAGTCATATCGGACGTTGACTGAAATGGGTGAAATGATGCTCAATGAGTCCGGGGTCCATGGAGCTTAGAGTAAACTGACATTCGTCTTTCAGGATAAAGGAAATCCCCGGATTTTTTTTTAATTTATGTCCTCCAACGTTTAGTCATATCGGACGTTGACTGAAATGGGTGAAATGATGCTCAATGAGTCCGGGGTCCATGGAGCTTAGAGTAAACTGACATTCGTCTTTCAGGATAAAGGAAATCCCCGGATTTTTTTTTAATTTATGTCCTCCAACGTTTAGTCATATCGGACGTTGACTGAAATGGGTGAAATGATGCTCAATGAGTCCGGGGTCCATGGAGCTTAGAGTAAACTGACATTCGTCTTTCAGGATAAAGGAAATCCCCGGATTTTTTTTTAATTTATGTCCTCCAACGTTTAGTCATATCGGACGTTGACTGAAATGGGTGAAATGATGCTCAATGAGTCCGGGGTCCATGGAGCTTAGAGTAAACTGACATTCGTCTTTCAGGATAAAGGAAATCCCCGGATTTTTTTTTAATTTATGTCCTCGAACATTTAGTCATATCGGACGATGACTGAAATGGGTGAAATGATGCTCAATGAGTCCGGGGTCCATGGAGCTTAGAGTAAACTGACATTCGTCTTTCAGGATAAAGTAAATCCCCGGATTTTTTTTTAATTTACGTCCTCCAACATTTAGTCATATCGGACGATGACTGAAATGGGTGAAATGATGCTCAATGAGTCCGGGGTCAATGGAGCTTAGAGCTACCCGACATTCGTCTTTCAGGATAAAGGAAATCCCCGGATTTTTTTTTAATTTATGTCCTCCAACATTTAGTCATATCGGACGATGACTGAAATGGGTGAAATGATGCTCAATGAGTCCGGGGTCCATGGAGCTTAGAGTAAACGGACATTCGTCTTTCAGGATAAAGGAAATCCCCGGATTTTTTTTAATTTATGTCCTCCAACATTTAGTCATATCGGACGATGACTGAAATGGGTGAAATGATGCTCAATGAGTCCGGGGTCCATGGAGCTTAGAGTAAACGGACATTCGTCTTTCAGGATAAAGGAAATCCCCGGATTTTTTTTAATTTACGTCCTCCAACGTTTAGTCATATCGGACGATGACTGAAATGGGTGAAATGATGCTCAATGAGTCCGGGGTCCATGGAGCTTAGAGTAAACTGACATTCGTCTTTCAGGATAAAGGAAATCCCCGGATTTTTTTTTAATTTATGTCTTCCAACATTTAGTCATATCGGACGATGACTGAAATGGGTGAAATGATACTCAATGAGTCCGGGGTCCATGGAGCTTAGAGTTACCCGACATTCGTCTTTCAGGATAAAGGAAATCCCCGGATTTTTTTTTAATTTACGTCCTCCAACATTTAGTCATATCGGACGATGACTGAAATGGGTGAAATGATGCTCAATGAGTCCGGGGTCCATGGAGCTTAGAGTAAACGGACATTCGTCTTTCAGGATAAAGGAAATCCCCGGATTTTTTTTTAATTTACGTCCTCCAACGTTTAGTCATATCGGACGATGACTGAAATGGGTGAAATGATGCTCAATGTGTCCGGGATCCATGGAGCTTAGAGTTACCCGACATTCGTCTTTCAGGATAAAGGAAATCCCGGATTTTTTTTAATTTACGTCCTCCAACATTTAGTCATATCGGACGATGACTGAAATGGGTGAAATGATGCTCAATGAGTCCGGGGTCCATGGAGCTTAGAGTTACCCGACATTCGTCTTTCAGGATAAAGGAAATCCCGGATTTTTTTTTAATTTACGTCCTCCAACATTTAGTCATATCGGACGATGACTGAAATGGGTGAAATGATGCTCAATGAGTCCGGGGTCCATGGAGCTTAGAGTTACCCGACATTCGTCTTTCAGGATAAAGGAAATCCCGGATTTTTTTTTAATTTACGTCCTCCAACATTTAGTCATATCGGACGATGACTGAAATGGGTGAAATGATGCTCAATGTGTCCGGGATCCATGGAGCTTAGAGTTACCCGACATTCGTCTTTCAGGATAAAGGAAATCCCGGATTTTTTTTTAATTTACGTCCTCCAACATTTAGTCATATCGGACGATGACTGAAATGGGTGAAATGATGCTCAATGTGTCCGGGATCCATGGAGCTTAGAGTTACCCGACATTCGTCTTTCAGGATAAAGGAAATCCCGGATTTTTTGTAATTTACGTCCTCCAACATTTAGTCATATCGGACGATGACTGAAATGGGTGAAATGATGCTCAATGAGTCCGGGGTCCATGGAGCTTAGAGTTACCCGACATTCGTCTTTCAGGATAAAGGAAATCCCGGATTTTTTGTAATTTACGTCCTCCAACGTTTAGTCATATCGGACGATGACTGAAATGGGTGAAATGATGCTCAATGAGTCCGGGGTCCATGGAGCTTAGAGTTACCCGACATTCGTCTTTCAGGATAAAGCAAATCCCGGATTTTTTTTAATTTACGTCCTCCAACATTTAGTCATATCGGACGATGACAGAAATGGGTGAAATGATGCTCAATGAGTCCGGGGTCCATGGAGCTTAGAGTTACCCGACATTCGTCTTTCAGGATAAAGCAAATCCCGGATTTTTTTTAATTTACGTCCTCCAACGTTTAGTCATATCGGACGATGACAGAAATGGGTGAAATGATGCTCAATGAGTCCGGGGTCCATGGAGCTTAGAGTTACCCGACATTCGTCTTTCAGGATAAAGCAAATCCCGGATTTTTTTTAATTTACGTCCTCCAACGTTTAGTCATATCGGACGATGACAGAAATGGGTGAAATGATGCTCAATGAGTCCGGGATCCATGGAGCTTAGAGTTACCCGACATTCGTCTTTCAGGATAAAGCAAATCCCGGATTTTTTTTAATTTACGTCCTCCAACGTTTAGTCAGATCGGACGATGACTGAAATGGGTGAAATGATGCTCAATGAGTCCGGGGTCCATGGAGCTTAGAGTTACCCGACATTCGTCTTTCAGGATAAAGGAAATCCTCAGATTTTATTATTTTGTTTTTAATTTACGTCCTCCAACGTTTAGTCAGATCGGACGATGACTGAAATGGGTGAAATGATGCTCAATGAGTCCGGGGTCCATGGAGCTTAGAGTTACCTGACATTCGTCTTTCAGGATAAAGGAAATCCTCAGATTTTATTATTTTGTTTTTAATTTACGTTCTACAACGTTAAGTCATATCGGACGATGACTGAAATGTGTGAAATGATGCTCAATGAGTCCGGGGTCCATGGAGCTTAGAGTAAACTGACATTCGTCTTTCAGGATAAAGGAAATCCCCGGATTTTATTATTTATCTTTTAGTTTACGTCCTCCAACATTTAGTCATATCGGACGATGACTGACATGGGTGAAATGGCGCTCAATGAGTCCGGGGTCAATGGAGCTTAGAGCTACCCGACATTAGTCTTTCAGTATAAGGGAAACCCCCGGAAAAACCTTATCCAGATAACCCACCCTGACCGAGATTCGAACTCGGGACCTGTTGAACGTGAGGCAGACACTCTACCATCTAGGCTACCGAGGCGGGTGTCCTCCTGAGTGTGGGCTAGAGACGAGGCCCCCGAGGTTAAAAAAATACTACATATTTGCTTGTACAATATTTTTAAAAATAAGCGAAAAGGGAAAGAGCAAATCGTGTGACTGTTTTCTGGGCACGGAGAGGTGTTGCGTGCGCGCGCGTGTTTGTCTGTGTGTGTGTGTGTGTGTGTGTGTGTGTGTGTGTGTGTGTGTGTGTGTCTGTGTCTGTGTGTGTGTGTGTCTGTCTGTGTGTGTGTGTTTGTGTGTTTGTGTGTGTGTGCTGTGTGTGTGTGTGTGTGTGTGTGTGTGTGTGTGTGTGTGTGTGTGTGTGTGTGTGTGTGTGTGTGTGTGTGTGTGTGTGAGTAACACGTAGGGATTAGATAATTCGTAGTGGGAATTGGCAGCAGTGAGATTGTCGACCTGCGGCTGTTGAAATTCTCTCCTCCAGAGCTAGTGAATCCTTTGCCAAGCCAAGCACAGGAAACGTTGAAAAGAACGCGTAATAGATGGAACCAATGGCGTGCGAAACACGTGTAGAAAATCGCTCGCCATTTTGCACGCTTCACGGAGCCTCTCGAGTTTTCAAACAAAAAGATATCATCACCATCAGCTTTAATATCTTTCTACCTACTACGCTCTTTGACTATGAAAAATTGCCCGGGAATGTACGACAAACAGAAACAAGAGCGAAACGGGCTGCCGGGTTGTCATGGAAAACAGATCGTAAAGTTGTTCACTGTCGATTTTTCTCTTTCCTCGCCTCATTGCATTCTCTTGACGCGCGTGGGCGTTCATTTGTTTTACTGCAAAGTGTTTTACTTGCTTTGAACGGCTCACTGACGTCGATTATTGATGTAATCACGGTTTTATAGACTCTAAATAATTGATTCCTTGAAACCTCTGCTTCTGGAAACCCCAATAATAATTAATTAATATTTATGGGTGATGCTTAATTCGCTGCGGATATGAGAAAATCAGAATTTGTATTGATCAAAATATTGTGCATAGCTGAAAATGAATTGTGGGATATAAAACGGAAGATAGCAGCCCGCTACTGTAACCTACCTGTACGTGAGAACCTCTAAGAGGAAGGGGTGAATTGAAGCAAACATAGGAGGCCACAGACAAGATAAAGATGCTCAAGTTCTTGAAGAAACCTTTTGAGAATCCTCTAATGCAAAGTTCGAAGTGGAAGGAACGTTTGCAACTTATACAATGAACTCTGTTATGTTGGTGCCCTTGTAGGGAATAGATGATGTACTGATAGGATACTAAGGATGGTTTGATGGGCAAAACACCTAACAACTAGAGATTTAAACTCTTAAATGACGGAAACGTAGAGTCAGACTTAAAAATTCAATGCCATAGCCTGGATTTGAACCACGGATCTTCTGGTCTCCGTCCAGCCACTCTAACCATTGAGCTACTATGGCTGATGTGTCGATATGACATTAAGTTCTCCAACTGACTCGTATTTTTCCCAGTGAACCACTTAGGAGTTCTCATAAACACATGAGACAACTACCTTAATGGCGACTTACTATGCTGTAAGTACTTTAAGGCCAGGGCTTTATAGTTCGGACCACTATTAGGTACAACTGACTCGTGTTTTCCCCGGTAAACCACTAGGAGTTCTCATAAACACATGAGACAACTACCTTAATGGCGACTTACTACGCTGTAAGTACTTTAAGGCCCGGGCTTTATAGTTCGGACCACTATTAGTGTCAATTAATGGAAATTAATTGTTCTTTCACACTGGCCGTATGTAGGTTAAATTGTGGAAACGTAGAGTTAGAATGAAAAATTCAATGTCATAGCAGGGATTTGAACCACGGATCTTATGGTCTCCTTCCAGCAGCTCCAATCATTGACCTACTATGGCCAAGTACGGCCAGTGTGAAAGAACAATTAATTTCCATTAATTGACCTAATAGTGGTCCGAACTATAAAGCCCGGGCCTTAAAGTACTTACAGCATAGTAAGTCGCCATTAAGGTAGTTGTCTCTTGTGTTTATGAGAACTCCTAGTGGTTTACCGGGAAAAACACGAGTCAGTTGTACCTAATAGTGGTCCGAACTATAAAGCCCGGGCCTTAAAGTACTTACAGCATAGTAAGTCGCCATTAAGGTAGTTGTCTCATGTGTTTATGAGAACTCCTAGTGGTTTACCGGGAAAAACACGAGTCAGTTGTACCTAATACTGGTCCGAACTATAAAGCCCTGGCCTTAAAGTACTTACAGCATAGTAAGTCGCCATTAAGGTAGTTGTCTCTTGTGTTTATGAGAACTCCTAGTGGTTTACCGGGAAAAACACGAGTCAGTTGTACCTAATAGTGGTCCGAACTATAAAGCCCGGGCCTTAAAGTACTTACAGCATAGTAAGTCGCCATTAAGGTAGTTGTCTCATGTGTTTATGAGAACTCCTAGTGGTTTACCGGGAAAAACACGAGTCAGTTGTACCTAATAGTGGTCCGAACTATAAAGCCCTGGCCTTAAAGTACTTACAGCATAGTAAGTCGTCATTAAGGTAGTTGTCTCATGTGTTTATGAGAACTCCTAGTGGTTTACCGGGAAAAACACGAGTCAGTTGTACATAGTAGTGGTCCGAACTATAAAGCCCGGGCCTTAAAGTACTTACAGCATAGTAAGTCGCCATTAAGGTACTTGTCTCATGTGTTTATGAGAAGTCCTAGTGGTTTACCGGGAAAAACACGAGTCAGTTGTACCTAATAGTGGTCCGAACTATAAAGTCCGGGCCTTATAGTACTTACAGCATAGTAAGTCGCCATTAAGGTAGTTGTCTCATGTGTTTATGAGAACACCTAGTGGTTTACAGGGGAAAACAGGAGTCAGTTGGAGAATTTAACATCAAGTTGGCACGCTGGCCATAGTAGCTCAATGGTTAGAGCGGCTGGACTGCAATCAGAAGATCCGTGGTTCAAATCCCGGCTATGACATTGAATTTTTCAGTCTGACTCTACGTTTCCACAATTTACCGTACACACGGCTGGTTAGAAAAAACAATCAATTTCTTAAATGACGGTTCACAAAACGTCCTCCCCGCTTGAGGCGGGCCCGGGACATGGAACACCACCTCGATCCAGAAGATGAGATTTACATAGAATAGTTTCGCTACGGTTTGAAAGGATTTTCCCCATGTCCGAGCACGCACCCCTCTCACCCCTTCTACGGGGGGTGTGCCCCATCGGACACAAAAGACGAGATGCTATAGATCTCTCTAAACCTCGGCATTAACCTAGCTACCATATTGAGGCCTTTCTAAGCAAATCAGTACCCTCCGAACCATTCAAGTTATATTATCCGTAAACTGCACTACAGGATAAACATAAACTATAGTAGTATACGACCTACATGGTTTTCCTAATCTTGTACAAACACTTATTGCTCTATCTACTTCAAGATAAACAGTATCTTATTGTAGTTACAAGGGAATACAGTAGACTTTAAGTGATAGTCAAATGTTTTAAACAGCTGGTCGTTATGTGATGTATACATGACTTTCTCTACTCTTGTACAAACACTTATTGCTCTATCTACTTCAAGATAAACATTATCTTACTGTAGTTACAAGGGAATACAGTAGACTTTAAGTGATAGTCAAATGTTTTAAACAGCTGGTCGTTATGTGATGTATACATGACTTTCTCTACCCTTGTGCAAACACTTATTGCTCTATCTACTTATCTTACTGTAGTTATAAGGGAATACAGTAGACTTTAAGTGATAGTTAAGTGTTTTAAACAGCTGGTCGTTATGTGATGTACACATGACTTTCTCTACTCTTGTACAAACACTTATTGCTCTATCTACTTCAAGATAAACATTATCTTATTGTAGTTAGAAGGGAATACAGTAGATTTTAAGTGATAGTCAAATGTTTTAAACAGCTGGTCGTTATGTGATGTATACATGACTTTCTCTACTCTTGTACAAACATTTATTGTTCTATCTACTTCAAGATAAACAGTATCTTATTGTAGTTACAAGGGAATACAGTAGACTTTAAGTGATAGTCAAATGTTTTAAACAGCTGGTCTTTATGTGATGTATACATGACTTTCTCTACTCTTGTACAAACACTTATTGCTCTATCTACTTCAAGATAAACATTATCTTACTGTAGTTACAAGGGAATACAGTAGACTTTAAGTGATAGTCAAATGTTTTAAACAGCTGGTCGTTATGTGATGTATACATGACTTTCTCTACTCTTGTGCAAACACTTATTGCTCTATCTACTTATCTTACTGTAGTTACAAGGGAATACAGTAGACTTTAAGTGATAGTTAAGTGTTTTAAACAGCTGGTCGTTATGTGATGTACACATGACTTTCTCTACTCTTGCACAAACACTTATTGCTCTATCTACTTCAAGATAAACATTATCTTATTGTAGTTACAAGGGAATACAGTAGACTTTAAGTGATAGTCAAATGTTTTAAACAGCTGGTCGTTATGTGATGTACACATGACTTTCTCTACTCTTGTACAAACACTTACTGCTCTATCTACTTCAAGATAAACATTATGTTATTGTAGTTACAAGGGAATACACTAGACTTTAAGTACTGGTTGTGTATGTGATGGCCTTGAAAATAAGTTGTCTTTACATGCTCAGGATTTGTATAGTATATTTTAAGGAATCTGAAATTTTGGAGTTAGATTTTTTTTTATTTTTTTTTTACTGTTCATCTATTATCCAAGTGTTATGCAGAAGGAACGGAACTTCTGACGATTTACGAAGTAAAATCAAGTTATACCTTTGATTTTGCTTAAAACAATTTTAACCTCTCTGTAGCCAGACTTTATAAAATACATTTTCTGTAGACAATATTACATTTGACTTTAGTTTGACAGCTGCGGAACAGAAGCACACGAGCACGCCTTGATAGCGTGGTGGTAGCATGTCTGCCTCATGTTGAAGAGGTCCCGAGTTCAAATCTCGGTCAGGGCGAGTTACCTGAATAAGGTTTCTACGAGGTTTTCCCTTATCCTGTAAATACAAATGTCGGGTAACTCCACGCTCCATGGACCCCGGACTCATTTGAGCATCATTTCACCTATTCTAGTCATCGTCCGATATGACTTAACGTTGGAGCACGTAAATTAAAAAAAAAGGGAAATGTACAATATTTTTATGGTATAATTTCTGGAAATTCCTTAATATGGTTTAGTGTTTATCGTCTGTTATTTTTTAATTCATTTGTTTGCGAGGAATTTATGAACGGTAACGAAATGATCAGAGCACATTCTTGCCTCGTAGGAGAATGTGAATCAGGCCTTGTGAAATGTTGAGAGCTATTTCCCTAGTGGTATGTTTTCACATAGCCATTACTCGCATTTTTCAACGAAAAAACACAGCCACAGAAATGAATAGCACAACTAAAAGGCAACACAAAAAAAAAGTTATTTGGGGTCCCATATAGATCGGCCGTCTCCGGCGAGGTTCGTGCGGTAACCCGGCACAGTGACGGGTTACCGAGAGAGTGATCCAGTCGAGTTTCGGGACCCGCGCCGTAAAGTCCGGATTTGCTATCTCTAGTGGGAAACATGACCTGAGACTTCCTGGGACATTACGGTAAGTCGTGAACCCGGTTCTACTAACTTTGTAAATAAGTAGTACATATGCTTTCTAAATGTGTTTGGGATGTAGTAAATATTTATTTTTACTAAATTGGTAACTGAGTTTAGGATATTTTGTCGTCAGTTTGTTTCCCGCCCACGCACGTTGTGGGTTAATGCCGTCTGTGTTTGGAATATACAAAATACATTCTTAGAGTAGAAATGAACGTCACCTATAGGCCTCCGTTTCGAACTTAAATAGAACACCAAAAATTACAAAAATACAAGAAATCAGACAGTTAAACGATGTGCATTTTCTTATTTATGTTAAACAAACCATAGTGAAATACCACATCGCTTTCTACTTATTATATATTTTAATAAATATCAGTATCTATTACATTTCACTGTCGAAATTCACCTCATTTTAGTTTATCTAAAAACTGACTTAATTTCTTGCCCTTTCTTACGGATCAAACCACTAATGACACATTCTGTACCAACTTTAAACTATTTTTACTTTCTCTGCTGTGCGGGACAGTAATGCATTCCAACGAAAAATTCAGTAACAAGATTTGAATAGAAACATATCAACATTTTGGGGCCCCCTGAATGTGTAAAAACCCAACTTTCTTGGACAGAAGCTCCATGTGTGTTAACCATTATAACTTTAACTAAAAATATCACACAGCAGTTCTTAAGAATAATAAAGAAAATACACCACCAAAACTAACCTTCAAAATGAAATTTTTAGAAAACTTTTTCTTTAAAAACAATATTTTTTAATTAAAATATCAGATGTTTAAGATATCCTGATTAAAACTTAAGTATATAAGTTGAATTTTGTGGAAGTATCTTCATAATTCCTCTTCATTCTCAATAACATTTGTACAAAAAATAGAGCATTTATGTTCAATACATTATTTAGGGAATGGACTATTTCAGAAATATTCCTTGTTATTTTTCTGAATTTTCCAACACATACTTTTCTCAAATGGAGAGGCATTATTCACTTTTTTGTCTCTTGGCTTCGCAAATGCAATGGAGCCTCAAGGACATTACCTAGGCGACCAGCTGCTTAAAACATTTGACTATCACTTAAAGTCTACTGTATTCCCTTGTAACTGCAATAAGATAATGTTTATCTTGAAGTAGATAGAGCAATAGGTGTTTGTACAAGAGTAGAGAAAGTCATGTGTACATCACATAACGACCAGCTGTTTAAAACATTTGACTATCACTTAAAGCCTACTGTATTCCCTTGTAACTACAATAAGATAATGTTTATCTTGAAGTAGATAGACCAATAAGTGTTTGTACAAGAGTAGAGAAAGTCATGTGTACATCACATAACGACCAGATGCTTAAAACATTTGACTATCACTTAAAGTCTACTGTATTCCCTTGTAACTGCAATAAGATAATGTTTATCTTGAAGTAGATAGAGCAATAGGTGTTTGTACAAGAGTAGAGAAAGTCATGTGTACATCACATAACGACCAGCTGTTTAAAACATTTGACTATCACTTAAAGCCTACTGTATTCCCTTGTAACTACAATAAGATAATGTTTATCTTGAAGTAGATAGACCAATAAGTGTTTGTACAAGAGTAGAGAAAGTCATGTGTACATCACATAACGACCAGCTGTTTAAAACATTTGACTATCACTTAAAGTCTACTGTATTCCCTTGTAACTACAATAAGATAATGTTTATCTTGAAGTAGGTAGAGCAATAAGTGTTTGTACAAGAGTAGAGAAAGTCATGTATACATCACATAACGACCAGCTGTTTAAAGCATTTGACTCTCACTTAAAGTCTACTGTATTCCCTTGTAACTACAATAAGATAATGTTTATCTTGAAGTAGATAGAGCAATAAGTGTTTGTACAAGAGTAGAGAAAGTCATGTGTACATCACATAACGACCAGCTGTTTAAAACATTTGACTCTCACTTAAAGTCTACTGTATTCCCTTGTAACTACAATAAGATAATGTTTATCTTGAAGTAGGTAGAGCAATAAGTGTTTGTACAAGAGTAGAGAAAGTCATGTGTACATCACATAACGACCAGCTGTTTAAAACATTTGACTATCACTTAAAGTCTACTGTATTCCCTTGTAACTACAATAAGATAATGTTTATCTTGAAGTAGGTAGAGCAATAAGTGTTTGTACAAGAGTAGAGAAAGTCATGTATACATCACATAACGACCAGCTGTTTAAAGCATTTGACTCTCACTTAAAGTCTACTGTATTCCCTTGTAACTACAATAAGATAATGTTTATCTTGAAGTAGATAGAGCAATAAGTGTTTGTACAAGAGTAGAGAAAGTCATGTGTATATCGTATAACGACCAGCTGTTTAAAACATTTGACTATCTGTTAAAGTATCTACAGTACGATAATTTAATTTGGAATTACATAGAGCAATTAGTGTTTGCAACGTAATTAAAGAAAATCATCAAATTTTTGGGATAGAATAGTTTGCTCCACATGCCTATCTATTTACATTCAAACATGCTTCATTTACAAAATAACATTTACAAGAAAAATTAGAAAAAAGTTGTTCTTAACTCGTCAATGCTTTCTAGTGATGTCAGTATGTTCCATACAAAATTTCTACATCGATATTTTATTGATATACACGTTTTGAAGCCAACAGAGGTAATGAAATTATTTTAAATTGGAATGAAAGGTAAAATGTTCACACTGCTTCATATTTGGCTAAGGCAGTGTTTGATTGTACCTAATGTAAATTTTTGTTATATCCTATTTAACTAAATTTTTCTAACGTTCTGCATAGCATTTGATTAACTAAGACTGACAAAATAAATACATTTGTATGCCAGGTTTGTAGATTTTAATACATAAATTACATGTAATAATTTTAAGAAACTCCAATCCGCATTGCCACTGCCCTATGACGAACGCGGCGTAACTTCACTACTTGTGTTAAATATTGACCGTCAATTGTTTCATTTACCTAATATCGGATAAATACACATTTTGGAGACTGAGAAAACAGTGAACTGTTCAAAGCCTGACTTGTTTACTTTGGTTATGCAGCACTATGTAAACCCTTTGCACCAGTTCATGAGAAAAAACAAACAGTTGATGTGTGACATTTACAGACTTGGTCTAACAATGTTGCGTTATTCACGTATCTGTATTTTTGACTGGAAATAATCTCATTGACCTGGTTAGCTGGGTATTGCTGAAAACAAAACACAACTGTTCACAAACCGTAAGTCAGCTTTTGTTACTGATGAACTCGTGTGGAGAAAAATCGGATGTGCACACGCATACTGCCTTCTCTACTCTTATACAAACACTTATTGCTCTACTTCAAGACCAACGTGTAGTAAGAGTTTCATGTTGTTTACCATTTAGTGTAAAATCAGGCAGAATGAAATATTTTAAAATTTATTTATTTATTATAGAATTTTGTGATTCCTATTTTACCCAAAAGTGTATTAGGAATATAGTTTACAAATTTTAAAATGAATATAATAACGTTAATAAAACATAACCAAGTACCATATCAAGTTGGCAAACAGTAAGAAAAGATAAATCTTTAGCTTAAGAAAATTTTGTTCAGAAAGCCATGAAATACTGATAAGATTTGTAATTCATCAAGATATGTGTAGGTGGTTTTCAGAAAGTGTAGCCTAAGGATTGAAGCAATAATTCAAGTTCATGTCTTTCAAAACAGAAAAATGGGCAATCAAATAAAATGTAAGGGACATCTTGAAGGTGATTTTCACAAATACAAGGTACATCCAGAAAGTAAGTTCTGTTTGGTAATAAAATTAAATTGTGTACAGATGCAGAATAATTATTTATGTCACAAAATTCTACAACTCTTAAGCTACTTTTCCACATAACTGCCGAAATTTTGCAGGCATTTGTCATAGTGAGGCACAAGGTTTTGTATACCTTCTTCATAGAAGTTTGCCGCCTGTGTCTTCAACCAGTTGGAAACATTTTCTTTCAGCTCTTCATCATTGTTGAAGTGTTGGCCGCCAAGGAAAGATTTGAGATGCAAAAACAGCTGAAAGTCGCTAGGAGCAAGGTCAGGGCTGTACGGGGGGTGGTCAGACATGTCCAGCCAAATCCCTGTAGGATGTTTTCGGTCGAATTTGCAGTGTGTGGTCGTGCGTTGTCGTGAAGAAGCACACCTTTCCACATCGCAAATTTGCCGATAAATTTCAATAGGTTTCACTTTCCTAGCATTCAGAAAACGAATCACAGATCCGATTTCACAAGCGGTGGGATTTTCAATCAACACTGACATTGTAAACAAGCACAACAAAGCTTACGTGACTGACAGCGATCTCACAATGCTGCACGTTTCTTCTCCTTGATACAGAGCGTCTATCCCGCATGTGTGGAACAGCGATCGCAGTGCTGCAGCGTAGATAAATTGAAACAGAACTTACTTTCTGGACGCCCCTTGTACAATCAGACGTGGATTACATTTTGAATGGAGATAATTAAGCTGAAAATTTGCCGTGTCCAGTTAGGAATTGAGTGAGAACATAGTTAGGATTAAGGAATTTACATTTATGTCTGTCAGAAACAGTTGAGAAATCTAAATCCTTAGTCAAAGCACCACAATTACTTTTTAACCAGTATTCATTCCAGTCGTTGATGATAATCTTCTTTAATGAAAGGGTAGAGTCAGACTGAAAAATTCAATGCCATAGCCGGGATTTGAACCACTGATCTTCTGGTTTCCGTCCAGCCGCTCTATACCATTGAGCTACTATGGCCAAGATGACAATGCCATAATGTCATGCCGACACGTTGGCCATAGTAGCTCAATGGTTTAGAGCGGCTGGACGGCGACCAGAAAATCCGTGTTTGCTAAACCGAGTGAGTTGTAAAATGCTGATCTTAGATTAGATAAACGCCGTTCAGTACTGATCTGAGATCACAAAACAAATGCGGCAATGTCGTCAAACATGTAACTTTCGTGTTGTATCGAAAGGATCCTGGAATTATAGGAACTATTCAACTTCGTTTAATTCAAGTGCACATAGTAGCCAACCTAGGCATAACAAAAACTAAATCTTTCACTTTATGCTTATTTGTCCTAGTAATAATGCTATTTTAAATAAACAGTATAAGAATTTACTCCGTATTGAGACATTATTTATGGACATTTAATTATTTGTCTTGCTTTATTTCCGTTATATGCTCAAAGTACATCTATTTCATTTTCGTCTGTTTACAACACTGTGAGCTGGAAAATATAAACAAAAAATGGAAGATAAGTGAAGTTTTAAATTATAAATTACGAGGACTTTTCAATAAAGACCTGTCATAATTTTTCGCACTAAAATTCAATCTTATTATATTCTGTTAGCTTAATGTGAAACAAACACGCCGTAGTAGTTTCATTGTTGGTACTCCTGGTTCCCGCCTGTGAGAACCAGGCAAGTTCAGACATGTTCAGTATCGCCAACCGCTACAATGGAGGTAACACGCGAAGAGCCATATGCAACTTTGAAATTCATCTTTCGTCTCAACAAATCTTCAGTTGAGGCCTATACAATGTTACAGGAGGCCTATAGAGAGTCTGTTCTTCCCTACAGCACAGCTCGAAGGTGGTTTAAAATGTTTAAAGAGGGGAAACAATCAATTTCAAAGGAAGGTAGACCCGGTGCTCCAGTTACTGCTCTTACGGAAGAAAACTTCAACACTGCTACTGTCATTGTGAGAGAGGATCGACGAATTACCTTAAGATCACTTTCTGAAATACTCAACATTTCATTGCGTGCCAACCACACGTTGGTGACAGAAACATTAGACATCAGACGTGTTTGTGCGCGATGTGTTCCAAGACTGTTCATTCCCGAACAAAAGGACATTCGCATGCAGATCTGTATGCAGTTAAAGTTGATGTTAGAGGAAGATCCGAAGTTTCTTTCAAACGTAATCACTACTGATGAAACTTGGCTACATCATTTTGATCCTGAGAGCAAACAGCGAAGCTCAGTGTGGAAATCTCCTTCATCACCAACCCCCAAAACAGCAAAAGTGGTTGCTTCTGCTGGGAAAGTTATGGTCATCTCATTCTTTCATATTCATGGAATGGTTTATCAGCATGTTGTACCTGCACACACATCAGTAACTGGACAATACTACAGGGATGTCCTGAAAACATTGCAAGTCCATATCAGGTGCTAAGGACCACATTTCCGTGGATGCTGGATGCTGCACCACGATAATGCGCAGCCGCATATTGCCAATGTTGTTGCTGAATATCTTGCAAAAATCAACGTCAAGTCAAAACTGCCATATATAGATATCACCGGAAATACATTATTTGAGCGCGCCTGTGCACAGCATAAGTAAAAAGTGGATTAAGTATGTAACTTCACCTCTTTTCAGAAAAAAAAAAATCATCCCCACTACAAACTAACCCTTATATACAATATTTCTTTGAAATTTTAATTTTCTCAAAAATTTCTCTACCGATTTTGGCTAAACCACCCTATGTTTAAGATATTTTCATGAAAAATAAAATATATAACTTGAATCTTCTGGAAATATCTTCAGAAGTTGTGTTATATATAACCAGTAATCTGTAACCATCCACAAAATCTTACTACAAAAAAAAAAAAAATGTAACTGCATGGTAGATAGCACACGAAGGTGGCAATTTTCCCTTTGCCTGGTTCGAGTATGGAAGTATGAATTAATAATACAAATATATTGTGACTTTGTGGGTTCGTGAAATGAAAAGTCCAATTACACCACTCAAAAATGTTCTTTATTTCCACCGACTTACAGTTGAACACTTGCCAGTTACACAGGATTACGTAATGCACACAATTACGATTCACCAGTTCGTCCGTTGCAGTTTCTCTTGCACTCGCAATTACGTAAACTCCTCCGACGCACGTACACTAGCACGAAGCTGCTTCGTTGCTCGCCAAGAACTCTGACTCACTCCTCTTGCCCGACGCGTTGCTTATATAGGGTCAGCTAGCCGATCTGGAAGGTTCTAGATTAGATGAAATATCCCGTAAGTTCGAGAACCTAGGAGAAGGGTAAAGAGACTGCTCAGGGGCCCGCAATCCCTCTCCAAACCATACCTTCAGTTAGTGACAGGAGACAAATGAGTGGGTGTGGCGTGACCTCCGGTCTCTTCTCAGCTGTCGTTTGTTGTGCTTCCCGATAATTGGGTGACAATATAATAACCCAAAGACTAACATCACTGTAAGTGAATACCGCTGCTGGCTGTCACGTAGGTAATATGTCCGCGATATGGTCCAGTGTTAAAAATGACCAAATATTAATTATAAACAAATAAAAATGCAAATTTTGCTAAGAGAAACATTTAGGCCCGGTTGCATAAAGAATAATCTAAGTTCAAGCATATGAAAGCAAAGTCAAGCTGAACTTAGAAAACATTGTATAACCATTGATCTAAGTTGATGGCCTTTGGATCTATGATCAAACCTAACTGCTGAATTTTCTCCACTTAACTTGATTGAACTTAGATCACCAGAACTGCAGAATTTACACAATAGTTCCTGAGAAGAAATAAGTAGTGCATATTTTAATAAATAGTAAATAAGGCATTTTTGTGGTTACTTGCATAAATAATTTGCCTCCATTTCACAAATGTATGTTAAAGATGCATTGTTTGTGTTATTGTTTGTATTATTTTCAGAATTCAGATTACTCTGATATCTCTGAAGATTATAAATTTCAATTTGAAAGGTTTCCTCGTGTTTTCCAACATAGAGGAAATTCCATCTTCTCAGAACTAAATGACAGAAAATTCAAAATGAGATTTCGACTATCAAAGCATGTAGTTACTCTGAGGAATTGTGCACTTAATCCAATATTTATGATCCTTCTCGCATTACGGTTATATACAACTGAAAGCTTCCAAATGATGATCGGGGATATATTTAGTATAAATAAAGGGACTGCGTTTAGAACAATACACAAAGTTACAAGAAAGACTGCATATTTAAGACCTCATTTCATCAGGATGACTATGGAAAAGGGTGAAATAAGAAGGGTTATGAGAGATTTAAAGTTAGCTGAATGCATCTCCTCTTTTGCTCGAAATTCCAGTTTTATATACAAATATAATACTAGAGCTGTTCAATAAAGAATGATAACTACGTCTTTTTTGACAACGTACCCTTACTCAACCTCATAATTTTGATGGTCCTTCTCAAAATAGTCTCCCCTGAATGTGATGTACTTGTCCCAGCTTTTCTGCCAGTCTTCAAAGACATGCTGGAAACCATTTTTGAGAGATCCTTCAAAATCCCTTGCGCAGCCTTCACCACTGCTTCTGATGATGGATAATGTCTCCCACGAAGGGGTTTCTTCAAGTTAGGGAACAGAAAGCTCACATGAGGCTAAATCTGGACTATAGGGAGCATGAGGGATGCACTTCACGTTGATTTTTACAAGATATTCATCAACATTAGCAATATGTGGCCGCGCATTATCGTGTTGCAGCATCCAGCCTGCTTCACGGAAATGTGGTCTTTGGCGCCTGATATGGACTTGAAATATTTTCAGGACAACCCTGTAGTATTGTCCAGGTACTGATGTGTGTGCAGGTACAACATACTGATAAACCATTCCTGAATATCAAAGAATGAAATGTATGTATGTATTTATTGACTACAATTGGGTACTACCCCGTGGCAGAGTTAAGAATACAGATCAAATTACAATTACTAGATTTACAACAATAACACAGTAAACAATACAAACATGATATTGTTTTACTTTAGTCACTTAAAACATATCTAATTACTTCTCTATTTACATATTATATACCATTATAATTCAAAAGTTAAACTATAAACCATCTAGATTTTTTCTAAATTTCTTCAGCGACAGGGGACAGCCCTGAAAGACTGCTACAGGCAATTCATTCCATTCTTCAATGGTTCTATTAACAAAAGAAAATTTTCCTACGTCGGTTCTGTATCTTCTACCCTTAATTTTATACCTATGATCGTTTCGTCCATAATAATCCGGATTATCTAACCTTACACTAACGTCCACCAATGCCTTTACACCAGCATTAGCTTTGAATAATGCTACCAACCTATGTTTTTACGCCTAATTCTTAATTCCTCCCATTTAGTCTCATCTCCTTTTATAGGCCCAAAATACTTGCCTCTTTTTATGAATTTTATTGCCCTCTTCTGTATTTTTTCTAATGGATAGATTTGGTTAGCTCTATGGCCATAACTTTCCCAGCAGAAGCAACCACTTTTGCTTTTTTGGGGGTTGGTGATGAAGGAGTTTTCCACATTGAGCTTTGTTGTTTGCTCTCAGGATCAAAATGATGTAGCCAAGTTTCATCAGCAGTGATTACGTTTGAAAGAAACTTCGGATCTTCCTCTAACATCAACTTTAACTGCATGTTACACCATTGTAGCGGTAGGCGATACTGAACATGTCTGAACTTGCCTGGTTCTCACAGGCGGGAACAATGAAACTACTAAGGCGTGTTTGTCTCACATTAAGCTAACAGAATATAATAAGACATAATTTTTGTGCGAAAAATTATGATCTTTCATTATTGAACAGTCCCCGTACATTGAATTGAGACTTTAATAAACGATTCTCATACTTTCAAACTGTACACCCACATCTGTAATGAAACATACTTATGTTGGCATTATTTGAATAACGAGAGAACAAGTAAAGGCATTAAACGAACAAAGCTAACAAATGCTAAGCGATAAACAATGGAAAGAGGATTTTCACTTGCTTGAGTATATAAAACTAAGCCATTTCGTTTGTAAAAATAAGAGCTTTCCTTAACGCTTTTCTCTCCTTTTGCTGAGTATATTAAGTATAGAAGGCGCTGCATTTCATCAAAAAGCTTAATATACATGTTTTAAAAACCTGAAAATAAGACAATACTTTTTAAAAAAACAGCTTCATCTCTTTGTGTATATGAATAGAATAAACTAAAACGAAAAGCAACTTAATACAAAAAGTATACGACACAAAATTTCTAAGAAATTCCCTTTAACCAGGCCGCACTTTAAAGGGAACATTTTCCAAGACATTTCAGTTTCTCGAAAGTGACTCTTCAAGGTTTTAATAAACACACCATGAGTTTAATAATTCGTTATCAGAAATGAAATTTATACCTTCAAATTCCCGGAAATATTCTCAGAAGTTCTCTTCGTTGCGAACAACATAACTGGTACGTAGATTGTGCCAGCATAAAGTATGTAGAACTAGTTAAGATGCACAATTTATATCTTTGTGTGGAGTGAAGCATTTCCCAGGTATTCCTTTGAAGAGATTTCAATTTTCCAATGCTTATGCTTCTCTCAAACGAGAAGTCGATTAATCCCTTGGACATACGAAGAGAACCTAACTTCAAAGACGTCATACATCGTCTACTGTATTCCCTTGTAACTACAATAAGATGCTTATTTTGAAGTAGATAGAGCAATAAGTGTTTGTACAAGAGTAGAGAAAGTCATGTATACATCACATAACAACCAGCTGTTTAAAACATTTGACTATCACTTAGTCTACTGTACTACCTTGTAACTACAATAAGATAATGTTTATCTTGAAGTAGATAGAGCAATAAGTGTTTGTACAAGATTAGAGAAAGTCATGTATACATCACATAACAACCAGCTGTTTAAAACATTTGACTATCACTTAGTCTACTGTACTACCTTGTAACTACAATAAGATAATGTTTATCTTGAAGTAGATAGAGCAATAAGTGTTTGTACAAGAGTAGAGAAAGTCCTGTATACATCACATAACGACCAGCTGTTTAAAACATTTGACTATCACTTAAAGTCTACTGTATTCTCTTGTAACTACAATAAGTTAATGTTTATCTTGAAGTAAATAGAGCAATAAGTGTTTGCACAAGAGTAGAGAAAGTCATGTGCACATCACATAACGACCAGCTGTTTAAAACATTTGACTATCACTTAAAGTCTACTGTATTCTCTTGTAACTACAATAAGATAATGTTTATCTTGAACTAGATAGAGCAGTAAGTGTTTGTACAAGAGTAGAGAAAGTCATGTATACATCACATAACGACCAGCTGTTTAAAACATTTGACTATCACTTAAAGTCTACTGTATTCTCTTGTAACTACAATAAGATAATGTTTATCTTGAAGTAGATAGAGCAATAAGTGTTTGTACAAGAGTAGAGAAAGTCATGTGTACATCACATAACGACCAGCTGTTTAAAACATTTGACTATCACTTAAAGTCTACTGTATTCCCTTGTAACTACAATAAGTTAATGTTTATCTTGAAGTAGATAGAGCAATAAGTGTTTGCACAAGAGTAGAGAAAGTCATGTGTACATCACATAACGACCAGCTGTTTAAAACATTTGACTATCACTTAAAGTCTACTGTATTCCGTTGTAACTAGAATAAGATAATGTTTATCTTGAAGTAGATAGAGCAGTAAGTGTTTGTACAAGAGTAGAGAAAGTCATGTGTACATAACATAACGACCAGCTGTTTAAAACATTTGACTATCACTTAAAGTCTACTGTATTCCCTTGTAACTACAATAAGATAATGTTTATCTTGAAGTAGATAGAGCAATAAGTGTTTGTACAAGAGTAGAGAAAGTCATGTGTACATCACATAACGACCAGCTGTTTAAAACATTTGACTATCACTTAAAGTCTATTGGCACGTGCGACTTTTTGCTATTTCCACGAATGAAAAGAACGGTAAAAGGGGAGCGTTATGACGATGTGGAGGCGGTAAAAACAGCTTCGCAAAGGGCACTGGACAATATCAAACTTGAAGGGTTCCAAGCATGCTTCCAACAGTGGGAAAAGAGGCTTGACAAGTGAATTGCATGTAATGCAGAGTATTTTAAAGGTGACTGATGTAATTTTGTAAAGAGGTTTTTAGCAATTAAGTTTTTATGGCAGCAATCCGTTTTCTTTTGGTTACCCCCTCTAAATCACAACACTGTTTGTGATAATCATGGACCTTGGCAGATTGGAATTGTGTACGATCTGTTTGTCAAATCGATCTCCATTAGCAAGAAGTACTTACACCAATTTCCTCAGATAAGTGTAGCCTTAGTAACAAATATTTGTATTTGTGTAACCGTGTTTAAAGATTTGAAGCCCCAACACTTTGATCTCAGTTCCCACCTGGGAGAAGATTTGCGAAGACAGATAGACGGCGAATTATCTCGGGCACGACAAACTTTGCTCAAAAGTCCCTAGGGCGTAAGTAAAGGAAGAGTTTTGAAAAGAAATGCACCAAATCCAAGAATTAGCATGGACTGGCACATTCCTAATGAAGTTATTTCCATCTTTCGCGCGAGAGAGGGATGGGAGAGAGCGGTTGGAGACGTAAAGGAGTGTCTGGCTGTGCTGGCGAGTCAAGAGAGATTGCTTCTTGCCTCGTTATCAAGCTTTTCATGCATTATGGAGGTGCTCCGGTACTCTCTCACGTGTTCTCTGTAGCACATATCAAATATTGTGACACTGTGACGAAAAGTGAAGTCAAATGAGAAATAGGTCGAGGGACAGGAGGAAATTGTGACTGTGCGTTTGTAGAATTAAAACTCCAATTTGCCGAAATTCTAACCTCCGATTTCACCAACAGATGTTAAGACTTAACACTTGTTAAACTAACAAGCCAAATTTCTGATGTTAAGTCCTTAAGTGTTAATTAGTCAAGATGGCGAGCATGAACTCAATTGTTTATGTCAATTTGCTATATTTAAGACGTCTAAATGACATTTGTAATAGAGTATGGCCTACGAGGAGAAATGATTTTGAGGAACTATCCGAAGAAAAATTTCTACAGAGTTATAGACTGTCGAAACAAGTTGCTATGAAGGTTACTGCGGAAGTACAAGAGAGGTTAGGACATGCATCGAAAGGAATATGTCGATCTCGCCTTTGCTTCAAGTATTAATAACTTTGCGATTTTATAATTCACTGAATTATGTGGATAATACATTGTTCACCTCCCGTCTTGAAACATTCAAGTCACTCGTCAATTGTCCTTCGCTCCTCGTTTTAAATTTACGTAATACTGAGTTAGAACATGCATCGAAAGGAATATGCCGATCTCGCCTTTGCTTCAAGTATTAATAACCCTGCGATTTTATAATTCACTGAATTATGTGAATAATACACTGTACACCTCCCTTCTTGAAACGTTCAAGTCACTCGTCACTTGTCCTTCTTCGCTCCTCGTTTTAAATTTACGTAATACTGAGGTAGAACAGGCATCGAAAGGAATATGCCGACCTCGGCTTTGCTTCAAGTATTAATAACTTTGCAATTTTATAATTCACTGAATTATGTAGATAATACATTGTCCACCTCTCGTCTTGAAACGTTCAAGTCACTCGTCACTTGCCCTTCTTCGCTCCTCGTTTTAAATTTACGTAATACTGAGTTAGAACATGCATCGAAAGGAATATGCCGATCTCGCCTTAGCTTCAAGTATTAATAACTTTGCTATTTTATAATTCACTGAATTATGTGGATAATACACTGTATACCTCCCGTCTTGAAACGTTCAAGTCACTCGTCACTTGTCCTTCTTCGCTCCTCGTTTAAAATTTACGTAATACTGAGTTAGAACATGCATCGAAAGGAATATGACGATCTCGCCTTTGGTTCAAGTATTAATAACTTTATGATTTTATAACTCACTGAATTATGTGGATGATACACTGTCTACCTCCCGTCTTGAAACGTTCAAGTCACTCGTCAGTTGTTCTTCTTCGCTCCTCGTTTTAAATTTACGTAATACTGAGTTACAACATGCATCGAAAGGAATATGCCGATCTCGCCTTAGATTTAAGTATTAATAACTTTGCGATTTTATAATTCACTGAATTATGTGGATAATACACTGTCCACCTCCCGTCTTGAAACATTCAAGTCACTCGTCACTTGACCTTCTTCGCTCCTCGTTTTAAATTTACGTAATACTGAGTTACAACATGCATCGAAAGGAATATGCCGATCTCGCCTTTGCTTCAAGTATTAATAACTTTGCGATTTTATAATTCACTGAATTATGTGGATAATACACTGTCCACCTCCCGTCTTGAAACGTTCAAGTCACTCGTCACTTGTCCTTCGCTCCTCGTTTAAAATTTACGTAATACTGAGTTAGAAC
This sequence comes from Mantis religiosa, assembly GCA_030765055.1. Taxonomy (NCBI): domain Eukaryota; kingdom Metazoa; phylum Arthropoda; class Insecta; order Mantodea; family Mantidae; genus Mantis; species Mantis religiosa. Next base: position 14,235,578 of record CM060954.1, on the reverse strand, counting down.
ATGCATCGAAAGGAATATGCAGATCTCGCCTTTGCTTTAAGTATTAATAACTTTGCGATTTTATAATTCACTGAATTATGTGGATAATACACTGCCCACCTCCCGTCTTTTTTTAAAAAAAAAAACAAAAAAAAAACATATCTATGTACACAGATATATATTTTTCTTTTTCTTACTTAACCATCTTTTGATTGTTTCCGTTTATTTTACTGTCTGATTGCTATATTTTCACACATATACCCTATTATGATTTTGTTCATCCACCATTTTTCAGCTTGTGCAGACTGAAATGTAAACCAAAGCGCATCGCAGTACGTTGAGAAAATACGACTCATTCATAGGCTTCTGTAGCTGTGATATTTGCAAGTTACCTGGCGTTAACAGAGGTTTGTTAACATTTTCAGAAAACGTGTTGGTGAAATGCAAGAAATTTAACATTAGTGTTAGCGCTGTGACAATTGTTACGTTGCATTTGCTAACGTCGATTTTAGTATCTGTTAATGAAATCGGGCATAAATGTTCTTTATTTCCGTAGGAATACACTGTTCAATTCTGACGTAACAACATTACGTCACATACAGTCTACCAAGGTCGATGACCTCTTTTTGATGACCTAATCTCGGTCAGAGTGATCATATTTTACCTTATTCTGAAAGAATGAAAATGTTTTGGGCTTCAAAATAGTGAATTTACATGTATTTTCATCTGCTGAATTCAAAAACCACCATAAAATGATATATTAGCTCTTGTTATTGAAGATAAAGTGACATTTCACTTTTAGAGTGAAGATTTTAAATTTGAGGGAATTTGTTTGGGAGTTGGCACACCTATAAAAAAAAAAAACAGAGATAAATTTTGGAAATTAAGTGATGCAAAAGTTAAGGAAGCCATTTTTTGTCGGACCACAAATAAGAGAACTTGTAAAGGATCCTGCATTTGACCAAATTTTGGAGGGGAAAGAAAAGGAAGCTTGGGAAGGCTTCAAGGGTGTTGTTCATGGATTTTTAGGCAACAAAAGAGATGACAACTACAAGCATTTGGTGACAGTGCTCCTACAAAAATACCGTAACTTTGGATGCAACATGTCCCTTAAGATCCATTTTCTCCACTCCCACCTAGACATTTTCCCTCCTAGTTGTGGAGCTGTTAGTGATGAACATGGGGAGAGATTCCATCAGGACATTTCTGTTATGGAACAAAGATATCAGGACCGTTGGAATGAAGTAATGCTTGCGGGTTACTGTTGGTCTTTGTATAGGGATTCTGTGGAACTCCATCACAAGAGGCAAGCTAAACGACAATCAGCTCTCGTTAGAACACTATACAGCTGTTCACTCTTGTTTTACAACTGTCCTGCTGGCGTGTCACAATCTCTTATATATATATCTCATTCATAAATTCGAGAAATTTCTGGGACAAACAAGAAGTCGACTGTTCCGTATCGTCACTGGAATTTTCTGGAATAACATGACCTTGAATGTCGAAATCCGAAACTTCCAGAAGCGTAACTTAGTCTGCGTTGGCAAGTCCTTTGCCTGCGCTATCTTTATTTGCCGGCTATTTATGTACACTAGCCGCGCTATCGTAGATAACGGGTTGGCGACAATGTGTAGAGCCAAAGGCTGCTATTAAATTAGATGCAAACAAACGTAGTCTCTGCAGGGCAAAGGTTTAAATAATCCTCATCCTTCCTTCTCAAAACATTTTTTTGTCGTGGAATTTTGCAGTAAAAGTAGTTTCATTTGTAGCTCATGTGGAGCCCCACTACATGAAAACTTCTAACGTCTGCAACATAATTGAATATTTATCTCAATTTGTTTATATCTTTAAATTTCGAAGGGAATGTGCCATGTAGTTGCTTTAGAAGTTCTGTATACTTTTCCAGAAGTATGAAGTTTATTGTGGATAACGGAACGCAAGCAAGAGAAATGATATAAATGTGCAACTACCAGTTGTCCTTCTTAGAGTCGCAATTATGCCATAAATAAGATATTTAATTCATAATCAACTCCCCTCAGAAATACAATTAACCGACTCGTCCAGAGCTAGAGAAAATCATGTTTTCAAACTGCATGCGACGTGAGGCTGTACATTGTCATGGTGAAGTTGTCACCCAGTCCGAGAAAGCTCTGGTCGTTTCTTTGTAATGTGCTTCCTCAGTGTAGCCAATACTGACGTGTAGTATGCTGCTGTAACAATAGTGTGAGGGGGAACTGCATGCGACGTGAGGCTGTACATTGTCATGGTGAAGTTGTCACCCAGTCGGAGAAAGCTCTGGTCGTTTCTTTGTAATGTGCTTCCTCAGTGTGGCCAATACTGACGTGTAGTATGCTGCTGTAACAATAGTGTGAGGGGGAACTGCATGCGACGTGAGGCCGTGCAATGTCATGATGAAGTAGTCACTCAGTTCGAGAAAGCTCTGGTCGTTTCTTTGTAATGTACTTCCTCAGTGTAGCCAATGTAGTATGCTGCTGTAACAGTAGTGTGACGGGGAACTGCATGCGACGTGAGGCCGTACATTGTCATGATGAAGTCGCCATCCAGTCCGAGAAAGCTCTGGTCGTTTCTTTGTAATGTGCTTCCTCAGTGTAGCCAATACTGACGTGTAGTATGCTGCTGTAACAGTAGTGTGAGGGGGAACTGCATGTGACATGAGGCCGTACATTGTCATGATGAAGTGGCCACCCAGTCCGAGAAAGCTCTGGTCGTTTCTTTGCAATGAGCATCCTCAGTGTAGCCAATACTGACGTGTAGTATGCTGCTGTAACAATAGTGTGAGGGGGAACTGCATGCGACGTGAGGCTGTACATTGTCATGATGAAGTTGTCACCCAGTCCGAGAAAGCTCTGGTCGTTTCTTTGTAATGTTCTTCCTCAGTGTAGCCCATACTGACGTGTAGTATGCTGCTGTAACAGTAGTGTGAGGGGGAACTGCATGTGACGTGAGGCTGTACATTGTCATGATGAAGTCGTAACCCAGTCCGAGAAAGCTCTGGTCGTTTCTTTGTAATGTTCTTCCTCAGTGTAGCCAATACTGACGTGTAGTATGCTGCTGTAACAGTAGTGTGAGGGGGAACTGCATGTGACGTGAGGCTGTACATTGTCATGATGAAGTCGTAACCCAGTCCGAGAAAGCTCTGGTCGTTTCTTTGTAATGTTCTTCCTCAGTGTAGCCAATACTGACGTGTAGTATGCTGCTGTAACAGTAGTGTGAGGGGGAACTGCATGTGACGTGAGGCTGTACATTGTCATGATGAAGTCGTAACCCAGTCCGAGAAAGCTCTGGTCGTTTCTTTGCAATGTGCTTCCTCAGTGTGGCCAATACTGACGTGTAGTATACTGCTGTAACAGTAGTGTAAGGGGGAACTGCATGTGACATGAGGCCGTATATTGTCATGATGAAGTGGCCACCCAGTCCGAGAAAGCTCTGGTCGTTTCTTTGCAATGAGCATCCTCAGTGTAGCCAATACTGACGTGTAGTATGCTGCTGTAACAGTAGTGTGAGGGGGAACTGCATGCGACGTGAGGCCGTACATTGTCATGATGAAGTCGCCATCCAGTCCGAGAAAGCTCTGGTCGTTTCTTTGCAATGTGCTTCCTCAGTGTAGCCAATACTGACGTGTAGTATGCTGCTGTAACAATAGTGTGAGGGGGAACTGCATGCGACGTGAGGCTGTACATTGTCATGATGAAGTTGTCACCCAGTCCGAGAAAGCTCTGGTCGTTTCTTTGTAATGTTCTTCCTCAGTGTAGCCCATACTGACGTGTAGTATGCTGCTGTAACAGTAGTGTGAGGGGGAACTGCATGTGACGTGAGGCTGTACATTGTCATGATGAAGTCGTAACCCAGTCCGAGAAAGCTCTGGTCGTTTCTTTGCAATGTGCTTCCTCAGTGTAGCCATACTGACGTGTAGTATGCTGCTGTAACAGTAGTGTGAGGGGGAACTGCATGCGACGTGAGGCTGTACATTGTCATGGTGAAGTTGTCACCCAGTCGGAGAAAGCTCTGGTCGTTTCTTTGTAATGTGCTTCCTCAGTGTGGCCAATACTGACGTGTAGTATGCTGCTGTAACAATAGTGTGAGGGGGAACTGCATGCGACGTGAGGCCGTGCAATGTCATGATGAAGTAGTCACTCAGTTCGAGAAAGCTCTGGTCGTTTCTTTGTAATGTACTTCCTCAGTGTAGCCAATACTGACGTGTAGTATGCTGCTGTAACGGTAGTGTGACGGGGAACTGCATGTGACGTGAGGCCGTGCAATGTCATGATGAAGTCGTCACTCAGTTCGAGAAAGCTCTGGTCGTTTCTTTGTAATGTAGTTCCTCAGTGTAGCCAATACTGACGTGTAGTATGCTGCTGTAACAGTAGTGTGAGGGGGAACTGCATGTGACGTGAGGACGTGCATTGTCATGATGAAGTCGTCACCCAGTCCGAGAAAGCTCTGGTCGTTTCTTTGCAATGTGTTTCCTCAGTGTAGCCAATACTGACGTGTAGTATGCTGCTGTAACAGTAGTGTGAGGGGGAACTGCATGTGACGTGAGGACGTGCATTGTCATGATGAAGTCACCACCCAGTCCGAGAAAGCTCTGGTCGTTTCTTTGCAATGTGTTTCCTCAGTGTAGCCATACTGACGTGTAGTATGCTGCTGTAACAGTAGTGTGAGGGGGAACTGCATGTGACGTGAGGACGTGCATTGTCATGATGAAGTCACCACCCAGTCCGAGAAAGCTCTGGTCGTTTCTTTGCAATGTGTTTCCTCAGTGTAGCCAATACTGACGTGTAGTATGCTGCTGTAACAGTAGTGTGAGGGGAAACTGCATGTGACGTGAGGACGTGCATTGTCATGATGAAGTCACCACCCAGTCCGAGAAAGCTCTGGTCGTTTCTTTGCAATGTGTTTCCTCAGTGTAGCCAATACTGACGTGTAGTATGCTGCTGTAACAGTAGTGTGAGGGGAAACTGCATGTGACGTGAGGACGTGCATTGTCATGATGAAGTCACCACCCAGTCCGAGAAAGCTCTGGTCGTTTCTTTGCAATGTGCTTCCTCAGTGTAGCCAATACTGACGTGTAGTATGCTGCTGTAACAGTAGTGTGAGGGGCAACTGTATGCTGGTAAATCATTCCATTACAGTCAATAAATGTGATCACCATAATTTTTTCTGCAGGTGGAGGAATCTCTGCTTTTTTAGGTGTTGGAGAACCTGTGCTGGCTACTTTTCCTTCAGGCTCATAATCATGGAGCTAATCACTAAAGGCAAAGCTTAGGGGTATTTGATTTGAGAACTCTGAAGCAGTGCTCAAGAAAAGTGAGACGATTCTCAAGGACCTGGCTAAGAATGGTCTGCAGCACGTGTTCAAGGACTGGCAGAGATGCTATAAAAGGTGCATTGAAGTAGGTGGGAATACTTTGAAAAAGATAATGTAAACATTAAAATGCAGTAATAGAGATCTGTGAAAAAATAAGACTCAGTCTTTGTCAGCCCTCGTATTATTACTGGAGAAAATAAGAGTGGCTTCTTAGGAACTGAGAGAATCATATCATAACCTCAGATGTTACAGAAATATGTTGCATTTTGTATTCAGAGAACATGAAAGGATTAGCAATTGTTGAACCCTGACAGACAGGCCTTTGAGCCTTGTCGCCATGGTAACATTGTAAAACAGTCATTAGATGACGTAAAGCACTTATTTAGAAGTGAAAGGGGATATGAGGCAGACCTCAGAATGAAATCGATATTCCGCTGCGTGTCTTACAAAACGTTTCCTTCTGTTGTGTGTGGCGCCATCGTCAACTGTTTACTCATTAATTGCTTTTTATCTGCAACAATCGGATTATCTCTGAAAAACATTCTACCCCTCGGCGGGTCCTTTGTACCTGACAGGACCATTGGAATATCATACTTCACACTTCTTTCATTTCTGACTAATCCAGACTGCGTAAACTACGTGAAACTAAGTAAACAGAACAAATAGCGGAGTAAATCATCCCCTTGTCGTACATTTATATAACATTCTCTACTCATTTTCAAGAAACTATTACTCAATAATTCACACAAAGACTTTCAAAAATAATCGTATTATATAGGCTTCTCTAGGTGCAATGGGAAAACGGGAATGCAAAACTCTTAAGGGATATTCAAATGCAGTAAGAGTAGATCGCTATTCGATGCCCTAGACATCCCATTCTCTTTGCTGTGGCCCAATTGGTCAGGCTTTGGTACATAGTAGATTAACTGGCATTGAAAACAATTTCTGCGCGAGAAAATTCAGATATTTCTGATGTCAAAAATGAGTAATTTAAACAAATAAAAAGGAAATTACTTTCTCTACAAGAAAGAGACTAAGTTTTATCTATTAAAACATGTTTATTTTTAGATACTAAGATTTTGACTCTGCTTTATACTATATGAGATATGCGAAGTGACGGGAACTTCTGAGGATATTCCCATAAACTTCAAGATATATATTTTATTTGTCGTGAAGATAATTTAAATATACTTTTCTTATCAAAATCGACCATAGAGACACAATATTAGTGGAAACGTTTTCCATCTTTAGGGCCCCACGTTTAACGTGTAGCGGCGGTCTGTCTTCCTCACATTTAACAGCTCAGGAGTTCAAGCCTCGTTCAAGTCTCGTTCCGGGGTTTTGCCTTTTCCTGAAACATGAATGTCTGGTAAACTCTAAGCTCTATGTACCCTGTACTCATTTGAACATCATTTCAAACATCGTCCGATATGACTTAACGTTGGAGGTTTTCTCTTATCCTGAAAGATGAATGTCTGGTAACTCTAAGCTCTATGTACCCTGTACTCATTTGAACATCATTTCATTCATCGTCCGATATGACTTAACTCTGGAGGTTTTCTCTTATCCTGAAAGATGAATGTCTGGTAACCCTAAGCTCTATGTACCCTGTACTCATTTGAACATCATTTCATTCATCGTCCGATATGACTTAACGTTGGAGGCTTTCTCTTATCCTGAAAGATGAATGTGTGGTAACTGTAAGTTCCATGTACCCTGTACTCATTTCAACATCATCTCATTCTTCGACCGATATGTTTTAACGTTGGAGGTTTTCTCTTAACCTGAATGATGAATGTCTGGTAACACTAAGCTCTATGTATCCTGTACTCATTTAAACATCATTTCATTCATCGTCCGATATGACTTAACGTTGGAGGTTTTCTCTTATCCTGAATGATGAATGTCTGGTGACTCCAAGCTCTATGTACCCTGTACTCATTTCAACAACATTTCATTCATCGTCCGATATGACTTAACTGTGGAGGTTTTCTCTTAACCTGAATGATGAATGCCTGGTAACACTAAGCTCTATGTATCCTGTACTCATTTGAACATCATTTCATTCATCGTCCGATATGACTTAACGTTGGAGGTTTTCTCTTATCCTGAAAAATGAATGTTTGGTAACTCTAAGCTCTATGTACTCATTTGATTCAGGTTTTTCTGATCTATGTAATCCATGGGTTTTTTCGAGGGTTACCCGGGAGCTAGGTGCATAACGAGAAAGATAACTATATACCACGGATTTTCTAACTGTTCATTTCGCTTCAAGTTTCAGCCTTGCTGGTTTCTTCAGGACTTTAAAAGTAGAGAGTATGGGAGGTTGTAGAATGTGTCATCGGAGTATTTCGACCTCTGTCTTGACCCTGTCCTCGGCTGTTACTCTTCACACCTGACCAGTCCTCACCCCACTCCTCTTGTGGATGCACCCCGTCAGTGGCTAAGTTCGCAAAATGACACAGAAAGTACACACACGTTTTCAGAAATAATTGCCTTAGTTGACCCGATTATGACGTCACTTTTTCTGCTGTTGTCTGAGCACAAACACAGACGTTACCAAGCGACGAACCTTACTTTACATAAAGTCCAGTGTGAATCAATATCTCTGCTTTAATTTTCATGGAGTGGAGAGATGTGTTTCTGTCATCGATTTGGTCCACGCAGCATCCCAGTTAACTCTGGGTTTTCCCTTTTCTTCTTTCCACAAGGAAATATACTTTTCCTTCTCTGCTCTTTCGTAAACCATGCAGTGGCTTCCGGCGACAAACGAGAATTGGTTACGAGCGCGTATAATTCCGACCATGTTTACATAACGTGATATCGCGAGTTCATGTTAAACCACTTAGGAAATCTGCTCGATTTGATAGCAAGCATCTCGTTGAATTCCTTATTATTGCCCGCAATATTTCATAAAGATTTTATACACAAAATGATTAAAACAGGGCTGTTCAATAAAGAATGATCATTTTTTTTAGACAGCGTACCTTCATCATTTTGATGGTCCTACTCAAAATAGTCTCCCCTGAATGCGATGTACTTGTCCCAGCGTTTCTGCCAGTCTTCAAAGACATGCTGGAAACCATTTTTTGAGAGATCCTTCAAAATCGTCTCCGCAGCCTTCACCACTGCTTCTGATGATGGATAATGTCTCCCACGAAGGCTTTTCTTCAAGTTAGGGAATAGAAAAATGTCACATGGGGCTAAATCCGGACTATAGGCAGGGTGAGAGATGCACTTCACGTTGGTTTTTGCAAGATATACAGCAGCAACAAGCGGATAGGCCGCGCCGTGGCTCAGTTCTTAGACCGCTTGGCTCTCGCCAAGGCGGCCCAGGTTCGATACCAGGCGACAGCAAAGTGAGATTTGTAGTGGACAACACGGCTCTAGGGCGGGTGTTCTCCGAGACCTCCGGTTTCCCCCGCCATCTCATTCCACCGGTGCTCCATCTACATCTCATGTATCATCAGTGGCACCGCCTGCGGTGCCGTATGTAGTAAAAGCGGGCGTTAAACACTACACACACAATATGCGGTCACGCATTGTCGTGGTGCAGCATCCAGCCTGCTTCATGGAAATGTGGTCTTTTGTGCCTGATATGGACTTGCAATGTTTTTCACGACATCTCTGTAGTTTTGTCCAGTTACTGATGTGTGTGCAGGTACAACATTCTAATAAACCATTCCCTGACATTCATCTTTCAGTCATATCGTTAAGTCATATCGGACGATGAATGAAATGATGTTAAAATGAGTACAGGGTATATAGAGCTTAGAGTTACCAGACATTCATCTTTCAGGATAAGAGAAAACCTCCAATGTTAAGTCATGCCGGACGATGAATGAAATGATGTTCAAATGAGTACAGGGTACATAAATCTTAGAGTTAACAGACATTCATCTTTCAGGATAAGAGAAAACCTCCAACGTTAAGTCATATCGGATGATGAATGAAATGATGTTCAAATGAGTACAGGGTACATATACCTTAGAGTTACCAGACATTCATCTTTCAGTATAAGAAAAAGCCCCAACCTTAAGTCATATCGGACGATGAATGAAATGATGTACAACTGAGTACAGGGTACATAGAGCTTAGTTACCAGGGATTCATCTTTCAGAGTAAGGAAAAATCTTCAACGTTAAGTCATTTTGGACAGTGAATGAAATGATGTTTAAATGAGTACAGGGTACATAGAGCATAGAGTTACCAGACATTCATCTTTCAGGATAAGGGAAAACCTCCAACGTTAAGTCATATCGGACGATGAATGAAATGATGTTCAAATAAGTACAGGGTAAATAGAGCTTAGTTACCAGACATTCATGTTTCAGGATAAGGGAAAACCTCCAACGTTAAGTCATATCGGACGATGAATGAAATGATGTTTAAATGAGTACAGGGTACATAGAGCTTAGAGTTACCAGACATTCATGTTTCAGGATAAGGGAAAACCTCCAACGTTAAGTCATATCGGACGATGAATGAAATGATGTTTAAATGAGTACAGGGTACATAGAGCTTAGAGTTACCAAACATTCATCTTTCAGGATAAGGGAAAACCTCCAACGTTAAGTCATACCGGACGATGAATGAAATGATGTTCAAATGAGTACAGGGTACATAGAGCTTAGTTACCAGACATTCATCTTTCAGGATAAGGGAAAACCTCCAACGTTAAGTCATATCGGACGATGAATGAAATGATGTTCAAATGAGACCAGTATCCATAGAGCTTAGTTATCAGGTGCTCACCTTTTAGAATAAGCGAAACCCCGGAAAAAGCATAACACTCTGTCCGAGATTTGAACTCGGGATCTCTTGAACGTAAGACAAGTTCTACGCCGTACATTACAGATGCAAGCAATTTTATTATTGAATACATTTTACACTCCCACTTTGTTTATTAAATATGTTTGTGGCGGTTATATATAATTGTTAAACATGTTATTATTGCGTTTGCAAAGAACTAATTGTTTTAGGTCATTACTTTGTTTTCGTCATAGAAAACAATAGTAAAAAACAATGGAACCACTAAATTACCGAATAATGCATTGAGTTAATATAACAATGATCGGTTTTGGTGTAGCAAACCGGCAGTTATTTACCGTACATTGTACTCTACTGTTGGCCTTAGGAAAAAAATTTAAACTTCCTCAGGCATGCTGTCAACAGTAGCTTGTTCTGTCAGATGGTAAAATACGAGTAACTGCAATACTAGGATCAACAAACATTAATTTACATATTTCCATTAACTGCAAATAAAAATTATTACGACATTCAGTTATTTCTAAAGTGGAAGGTCATTACTACGCCTTAAGCTAATAAGAAATTATTAGCCCTATGCATTACTTTTGTTTGTTCCATTAAGAATGAATTTTGTTTGTTGTGAATCGACGCCATTTTCCTAAACATCGCCGGTGTCCCGGAATGTCATCCCTCTTGGTATGTTTTACGTGTCAGTAAATGTAATATTTTTTTGAATATTTATCAGTTACATAAAGGTGATTTAGGGAATATTAATGCATGTTATGCTAAATTTTGTTATGTATACATCTTAAATATTTAGTATTTTACTCAAAATAATTAATGAATACATTTTAGAAGCTTAAAATATTGTAAATGTTTCTCTTGGTAAAGATAGTTATAGATATAAATATTACTAACCAACGAATGCTGTTCAATAAAGAATAGTCACTTTTTTGACAAGGTATCCTTACTCATGTCATAATTTTGATGGTCCTTCTCAAAATAGTCTCCCCTGAATGCGATGTACTTGTCCCAGTGTTACTGCCAGTCTTCAAAGACATGCTGGAAACCATTTTTGAGAGATACTTCAAAATCGCCTCCACAGCCTTCACCACTGCTTCTGATGATGGATAATGCCTCCCACGAAGGCGTTTCTTCAAGTTAGAGAATAGAAAAACGTCACATGGGGCTAAAACTGGACTATAGGGAGAGTGAGGGATTCACTTCAAGTTGATTTTTGCAAGATATTCAGCAACAACATTGGCAATATGCGGTCACGCATTATCGTGGTGCAGCATCCAGCCTGCTTCATGGAAATGTGGTCTTTGGCGCCTGATATGGACTGGCAATGTTTTCAGGACATCCCTGTAGTATTGTCCAGTTACTGATGTGTGTGTGCAGGTACAACATGCTGATTAACCATTACAGGAATATCAAAGAATGAGATGACTATAACTTTCCGAGCATAAACAACCACTTTTGCTTTTTGGAGGTTGGTGATGAAGGAGATTTCCACACTGAGCTTTGCTGTTTGCTCTCAAGATCAAAATGATGTAGCCAAGTTTCATCAGCAGTGATTACGTTTGAAAGAAACTCCGGATCTTCCTCTAACATCAACTTTAACTGTATGTTACCTCCATTGCAGCGGTAGGCGATACTGAACATGTCTGAACTTGTCTGGTTCTTACAGGCGGGGACCAGGGGTACCAACAATGAAAATACTAGGGCGTGTTTGCTTCACATTAAGCGAACAGCATATAAGAAGATTGAATTTAAGTGCGAAAATTTATGACTGTAAAAAGGTTATGATCATTTCTTATTGAACAATCCTAGTTCATTTACGTGAACTTTTCTACCCAATTTCAACACACTATCATTAAAGAGTCTAATTCTTATCTCTACTCCATGAATATCATGATAAAGATTTTCAGAAACTCTTTTCAATGAGAATAGGAAGATACAGTTCGCTTAACGGATCACTGAACCCCTTTAAGCGCTTCTCAATATGTGATAGTCATAACACAAAAGTACATGGGGTAACTGGGGGTACAAAGCTAGAATTAGTTGGTACAGCAAAATGGGGCAAAGTAGAAGGGAAAACACTTAGTTTCATTATACAAGGGTGGTCCGTAAAGTTTCCCACTTCAACATGCAGATGGCAGCACTCGTAAATAAAAGCTAGTCAGTTTCGTTGTTCATCTGTTGACAGTTACTAATCAAAGTTTGTCATTTTGGACGCTCGGTTGTTATGTAACAGTCCTTTGAGTAAGTTGATGTGAGTGTTTTTATGAAAAGGGACAAAATCGAGTAACGAGTTGTTGCAAATATTTGTTTTTGAAAGGCAACATGCCTTCCCAAGTCCAAGATGGGTTGTATTCTGTGTATGAGGACTCGGCAACATCATTTACCACAGCGAACTTTTGGGCAGCTGAATTTAAACTTTGCCGCAAGAGTTTTGGAGACGATGTACTTTCCGGACGTCCAAACACTACAACTGCCGACGAAAACATCGCCAAATTTCACCAAATGGTGCTGGACTCCTGCTCAATTAAATTGAGATTTCAGAGGATATGAATATGTCAAAAAAACGTTTGTTACATATTAAGTCAACATTTAGACACGAGAAAGCTCTCTGCCCGTTGGGTGCCGCGTTTGCTCACGTTAGACCAAAAACGTGTTGGAATGAACATTTCCATCACTCTGTCGGCGCAGTTTAGGCGCAATAAATCTGACTTTTGGTGCCGATTAATTACTGTAGATGAAACTTGGATACCCCATTATACACCCAATACAAAAATACAGTCCAAACAGTGAACTGCAAAGGGGGAACCGAATCCAAAAATAGCAATTTTTTCCCGGCTGGCAAAGTGATGTCCACTGTTTTTCGGGATAGTCATGGGGTTATTGTAATCCATTATCTTCAGAAAGTAAAACACAATTACAGGAGCATACTACGCATCATTACTTGACAAGCTGAAGAGAGAACATGGGGAAAAACGGCCACATTTGCAGAAAAAGGAAATCCTGTTTCACCAAGACATCGCACCATCTCAGACCTCAGGCGTTGCAATGGCGAAAATCCACGAATTACAGTTTGAAATGCTTGACTTACCGGATCTAGCCCCAGCCAACTTTTTGTTACCTAATCTGAAAATTGCGCTCGGAGGACAGAGATTTTCGTCAAATGAAGAGGCAATCACCTTCGTGAACTATTATTTTGCAGAGAAAAACACCGAGTACTATTTGGACGGGTTATAGAGATGGGAACATCGCTAGAAGTGTGTAGAGTTACAAGGAGACTGTTAAAAAACGCCGAGTACTATTTGGATGGGAACATCGCTGGGAGAAGTATGGAGAGTTACAAGCAGACTATGTTGAAAAACGCCGAGTACTATTTGGACGGGTTACAGAGATTGGAGCATCGCTGGGAGAAGTATGTAGAGTTACAAGGAGACTATGTTGAAAAACGCTGAGTACTATTGGGACGTGTTACAGAGATGGGAACATCGCTAGGAGAAGTGTGTAGAGTTACAAGGAGACTATGTTGAAAAACACCGAGTGCTATTTGGACATGCTACAGAGATGAGAACATCGCTGAGAGAAGTGTGTGGAGTTACAAGGAGTCTATGTTGAAAAACGCCGAGTACTACTTGGACGGGTTACAGGGATGGGAGCATTGCTGGGAGAAGTGTGTAGAGTTACAAGGAGCCTATGTTGAAAAACGCCGAGTACTATTTGGACGGGTTACAGAGATGGGAACATCGCTGAGAGAAGTGTGTGGAGTTACAAGGAGTCTATGTTGAAAAACGCCGAGTACTACTTGGACGGGTTACAGGGATGGGAGCATTGCTGGGAGAAGTGTGTAGAGTCACAAGCAGACTATGTTGAAAAACGCCGAGTACTATTTGGACGTGTTACAGAGATGGAAGCATCGCTGAGAGAAGTGTGTAGAGTTACAAGGAGACTATGTTGAAAAACGCCGAGTACTATTTGGACGGGTTACAGAGATGGGAGCATTGCTGGGAGAAGTGTGTAGAGTTACAAGGAGACTATGTTGAAAAACGCCGAGTACTATTTGGACGGGTTACAGAGATGGGAGCATTGCTGGGAGAAGTGTGTAGAGTTACAAGGAGACTATGTTGAAAAACGCCGAGTACTATTTGGACGGGTTACAGAGATGGGAACATCGCTGAGAGAAGTGTGTAGAGTTACAAGGAGACTATGTTGAAAAACGCCGAGTACTATTTGGACGGGTTACAGAGATGGGAGCATTGCTGGGAGAAGTGTGTAGAGTTACAAGGAGACTATGTTGAAAAATGCCGAGTACTATTTGGACGGGCTACAGAGATGAGAACATCGCTGGGAGAAGTGTGTAGAGTTACAAGAAGACTATGTTGAAAAATGCCGAGTACTATTTGGACGGGCTACAGAGATGAGAACATCGCTGAGAGAAGTGTGTAGAGTTACAAGGAGACTATGTTGAAAAACGCCGAGTACTATTTGGACGGATTACAGAGATGGGATCATAGCGAGGAGAAGTGTGTGGAGTTACAAGGAGACTATTTTGAAAAACGCCGAGGACTATTTGGACGCGTTACAGAGATGCGAACATCGCTGGGAGAAGTGTGTAGAGTTACAGGAGATTATGTTGAAAAACGCCGAGTACTATTTGGACGGGTTACAGAGATGGGAACGTCGGTGGGAGAAGTGTGTAGAGTTACAAGGAGACTATGTTGAAAAACGCCGAGTACTATTTGGACGTGTTACAGAGATGGGAACATCGCTAGGAGAAGTGTGTAGAGTTACAAGGAGACTATGTTGAAAAACGCCGAGTACTATTTGGACGTGTTACAGAGATGCGAACATCGCTGGGAGAAGTGTGTAGAGTTACAGGAGATTATGTTGAAAAACGCCGAGTACTATTTGGACGGGTTACAGAGATGGGAGCATCGCTGGGAGAAGTGTGTAGAGTTACAAGGAGACTATGTTGAAAAACGCCGAGTACTATTTGGACGTGTTACAGAGATGGGAACATTGCTAGGAGAAGTGTGTAGAGTTACAAGGAGACTATGTTGAATAACGCCGAGTACTATTTGGACGTGTTACAGAGATGCGAACATCGCTGGGAGAAGTGTGTAGAGTTACAGGAGATTATGTTGAAAAACGCCGAGTACTATTTGGACGGGTTACAGAGATGGGAACATCGCTAGGAGAAGTGTGTAGAGTTACAAGGAGACTATGTTGAAAAACGCCGAGTACTATTTGGACGTGTTACAGAGATGCGAACATCGCTGGGAGAAGTGTGTAGAGTTACAGGAGATTATGTTGAAAAACGCCGAGTACTATTTGGACGTGTTACAGAGATGGGAACATTGCTAGGAGAAGTGTGTAGAGTTACAAGGAGACTATGTTGAAAAACGCCGAGTACTATTTGGACGTGTTACAGAGATGCGAACATCGCTGGGAGAAGTGTGTAGAGTTACAGGAGATTATGTTGAAAAACGCCGAGTACTATTTGGACGTGTTACAGAGATGGGAACATTGCTAGGAGAAGTGTGTAGAGTTACAAGGAGACTATGTTGAAAAACGCCGAGTACTATTTGGACGTGTTACAGAGATGCGAACATCGCTGGGAGAAGTGTGTAGAGTTACAAGGAGACTATGTTGAAAAACGCCGAGTACTATTTGGACGGGTTACAGAGATGGGAACATCGCTGGGAGAAGTGTGTAGAGTTACAGGAGATTATGTTGAAAAACGCCGAGTACTATTTGGACGGGTTACAGAGATGGGAGCATCGCTGGGAGAAGTGTGTAGAGTTACAAGGGGACTATGTTGAAAAACGCCGAGTACTATTTGGACGGGTTACAGAGATGGGAGCATCGCTGGGAGAAGTGTGTAGAGTTACAAGGGGACTATGTTGAATAACGCCGAGTACTATTTGGACGTGTTACAGAGATGGGAACATTGCTAGGAGAAGTGTGTAGAGTTACAAGGAGACTATGTTGAAAAACGCCGAGTACTATTTGGACGTGTTACAGAGATGGGAGCATCGCTGGAGAAGTGTGTAGATTTACAAGGAGACTGTGTTGAAAAAGAAACAGAACTGATAGAATTTGTTGTATCTTTATTAGGTCAACTTTCCAGACCACCTATGTATAAGGAGTTATTAAGCTGTAATATTAAGGGTTGAATTACAGGGTACGCGAATGATTCAAAAATGCTTTAAGGTGAAATGCTGGTGACAATTTAAATTATTATACCAATCTCCATGTGAACCTTAGCTTTGGAGATGTCTCGTACTTGATGAGATTATGAATCATTAACGGCTTCGCTGATGGACGACATGTCGACAGATATCAAGGGTGACCCCTCCTGAAGAATTCAAACGAGACTGACTCAGTATTGGGATCTATTATCACTGGACCAGACAGGGGCCGACAATGAACCGAGAACTTTCTGCAATTACACGGGGAAAAATATATATTTTTATATACCCGAAACAGAATAGGCAAATTCTTAAGTAAACTGATCTGCTGATTCCAAAAATACCCATCAAAATGTTGTATCACGTAACGTTTTTTAGTTATTCATAATTTTTTATGAAAACTTCCAGAAATGTGATGTGATAACTCATATTTGATTAATTGAAAATAATAGGTACTTTATTGCCAAATAACATTGAAAATAATAATTATTATTAATTATTATCAATAAAGTAAATAAACACTAGTAAATGATGAAAACCAATACCTGAATTATCTCAGAAGTGTTTCACTGTTGATTTTTTTGTATTAACTCTCCCGTTTGAGGAACCAACAATAGTCTGCGCACATGGCTGAATCCCAGCGATACCCTGGTAACGTCTTTCCATCTCAGAAATGTCCTGGTGAAAACGCTCACCTTGCTCATCACTTACTACAGCTCCTAGGTTTGTAGGGAAACTATCAAGGTGAGAGTGCAAAAAGTGGATTTTAAGTGACATACGGCAACCCATTTCTTTGTAGCTCCTTAATAGTTCTGAGACTAAAGTTTCATAATTTTCTTCTTTGTTATTGCCCAGGAAGCCCTCCACCACTGATTTAAATGATTTCCATGCTGCCAGTTCAACACGTTTAACCTTTGATTCAAAAACACTGTCTTTAAGAAGTAGTCTTATTTGAGGACCGATAAATATAGCTTCCTTCAATTTAGATTCACTTATTTTGGGAAAGATACTTCTTAAATACTCAAATGCGCTTCCACGTTTGTCCAAAACTTTAACAAAATTCTTCATTAACCCGAGCTTTATGTGAAGTGGGGGGAGAAGAACTTTGTTTGGGTCTACTGGAGGCACATACTTAACATTGCTTGCTCCAGGGGTATAGTCTTCCCTTTTCCCCCATTCTTTCACTATAAAATGCTTGTCAGTTGCCCTGCAGTCCCGTTGGCGATGCAACTACCTTGAGGTCACTACAAATTTCCCAGCCATGGTTTTGATAACTAACAGCATCTAAAATGATGGACATGGAATCGTATGTCTCCTTCATTCCTATGGTATGAAATAAAGGTATTGAAGGTAGTAAATTGCCATTATGAAGCAACATTGCCTTTAAGCTGTATTTAGAAGAGTCAATGGTTATTATTTTAAATTAAGTCAATATGAGTTGGTATCATACCTCATGTCTATAATTTTTAATAAAAGAATAAGAATATCTCAAAAACGTTACGTGATACAGCATTTTCAGAGGCAGTTTTGGAATCAGCGAATCATTTTGCACAAGAATTAGCCTATTTTTTCGGGTGCAAAAAACGTGTTCCCTAGTGTAATGAAAGCCAAACCACACAGCGGTACACTGGTGTTCCCGAATTCTCCATAGCATCACGTGCGTCCATAGGTTACAAGAACTTCTGATTGCAGTTTTTATGTCGCTGGATGTCGAAGTCATGATAAAGGCTCAAGCTATCGTCCTAAGGAGTTCTTGTTACTTGGACTACTGTTAAGTTTGTCAAACTGAGCCAATATATAGTACAGTAAAGCCTTCCTAAAACGGAATGACCTCATGCCGTTTATGGTTTAATCTCGATATTGAATTTTTTGGTGCAACACAATACTTTCCCTATTTACTGTAAATACAGAAGGTAGAGCGCCCTGTAGTAATATCAGCAGCTATATTGTTAAAAGGCAGTTATACAAAACATTCAACTACGTCTAGGGAATTAAAACACGTTAAACACACTGCTGAATATTTCATTGGCAAAGGTACGTACGTACCGAGAGATAGATGTTGGATTATAGATGTCACTACGCTCTCAAACAAATGAACGCGGTGGCTTACTGGGATATTGCGGAATACTCGCGCCTTTCTGTCAAAGTGAAGTCCATTTCGTATCGATCCTCGGATGTTTGTACTTTTGTATCACAGTGTTTATAACTTTCCCTTGTTTTATTTATATTTTAGTGTAAATTATTCACATTTTTGTCCTCCAAAGTTGCCTGGACAATGCGGCAACTACTTTGGCAGAGCTGTTGCGCGGGTAGGTCTATCGAGAAGGCGTGTTTCTTTAAGGTGAGCCGGAACAGTCTATCTCACAATGTTAAAATGAGAGTTTTCTGGTGCGCTTAGCTCAAGAACAACTGAACGCATCAATTAAAACTTTTACTTGTTATTTTACACTTTCAAAATTAATTAAGTATATCATATTTTGGGGTTTTAATAAAGGATATGTGCTTTTTAAATAATTGTCTAGAATTTACTTCTAAAAATATTGAAATTTTCACTTATTTTTCTACAAGTACCTTTAATAAACAGTTGAAGTATTGCTTTAACACCAGAAAAATGTAGACTTGTAGCTGTCTATGAGCGCACCTAAATAATGAAAAAATAAAACAGAAAAACAGCATTAAATTTTTGCTCGGTTGGAGCTACATCTCAGAATTTCCCCAGATTTATAATCTGCATCTTTTTCATCAGCATTCTTCCTCTTTTGTTTTTCACTCCTTCTGTTCATCCTAGACTCCATGGTCACTTGCTCTATGGTATTATTAATTATTTTGCTAAATTTGGCTGGGAGGCTGGTAAACCGAGAACAACAGCCAATATCTTGGCTGCCTCAATTCCTTTGCCAATGCTTCTCAAGTCATAAGCAAACCTTACATTTACTTCTGTACCACTTTCAATTGTTCTGGATATTGCAAATATATATTCTTTATTACACGTTTGGCAATTGAGTGATAATATAGCTAATAATACATTTCTTTTCTTGGCGTCCTCTGATACAAATTTTTTTATTTTTTTTTACAAAATTTACACTGTATAAAGTTTCTATATATACCAACTGAAAATTTAGCTGTACAACTACCACCCTATTGTGCAGCGTATCCAGGATACCCTACACGTTTTACACGCTTCTGGCGTTAGCGTGGTGTGTGCATGGATCCCTGGTCATGTAGGCTTTCAGGGGAATGAAATGAAGGGTTAGGCAGCTAAGACGGCTACCATGAAGCCCAGGGTTCGAGTAATACCTGTGACACCGGAAGATTTTAGGGCCGTATTGCGGAGAGCTGTGCAAACCTGCTGGCAGGAAGAGTGGTCCACTCTCCGCAATAATAAACTTAGATCTGTGAAAGAACTTTCGATTCCCTGGGTTACCTCCTGTCGTTCATCTCGTCGCGAGGAGGTGAGTTTGGCTCGGTTACGTATTGGCCAAACCCACCACCAAACCTGCTGGCAGGAAGATTGGTCCGTTCTCTGCAATAATAAACTTAGATCTGTGAAAGAACTTCCGATTCCCTGGGTTACCTCCTGTCGTTCATCTCGTCGCGAGGAGGTGAGTTTGGCTCGGTTACGTATTGACCAAACCCATCACCAAACCTGCTGGCAGGAAGAGTGGTCCGCCTTCCGCAATAATAAACTTAGATCTGCGAAAGAACTTCCGATTCCCTGGGTTACCTCTTGTCGGTCATCTCGTCGCGAGGAGGTGAGTTTGGCTGCGTCACGTATTGGCCAAACCCACCACCAAATCTGCTGGCAGGAAGAGCGGTCCGCTCGCCACAATAATAAACTCAGATCTGTCAAAGAACTTCCGATTCCCTGGGTTACCTCTTGTCGGTCATCTAGTCGCGAGGAGGTGAGTTTGGCTGCGTCACGTATTGGCCAAACCCACCACCAAACCTGCTGGCAGGAAGAGCGGTCCGCTCGCCACAATAATAAACTCAGATCTGTCAAAGAACTTCCGATTCCCTGGGTTACC
Source organism: Mantis religiosa (assembly GCA_030765055.1). NCBI lineage: Eukaryota > Metazoa > Arthropoda > Insecta > Mantodea > Mantidae > Mantis > Mantis religiosa. Next base: position 14,215,290 of record CM060954.1, on the reverse strand, counting down.
TCCTGTCGGTCATCTCGTCGCGAGGAGGTGAGTTTGGCTCGGTTACGTATTGGGCACTGCTTTTTTACTCATACTTTCCATTGTAAAAAGGAGCCTTCTCCACTGTGTCCGTTTGCAATGAAGCGTTATCTGTACGACACGTGCTTCTACAGTGTTTTCACCTAGCAGACCTTAGGACGTCTCTGCAGCTGCCGGTCAGCTTTGCAGAAATGCTCGCGGGTGATAACGCAGTAGTGGAGAAGATTTTGAGTTACTTTTCTGGATTAGACTTTAGGATTTAGCGAAGAGAACTTTTGATATTTTAGATTTATGTTTATTTTGTTTTTGTAGTTTTTTATGTGCATGTATTATTTGTAAGTTTATTTACATTTTTATATTGTTTTAGAGAAATTTATATCTGGCTTTTGTCATGACTAGTACTTTTAAAAAGTGCGCTGATAAGCTCTGCAGTTGAGCACCCTTATAATGATCATAACTGTAAACTTGTTGATGTAATATTATTTACTTTAGTTAAATTAACATCACTGCCATTACACAATGAAGAAAGCAATTTTTTCCTTGAAGAACCAATTTTCACTGCACATACATCGCCAAATTTTGAGGTTAGGTTGGACGAAGTCAATATATTGTCATGTGTTACTACACTTTTTCCATTTTAGGGTTTGTAACTCTTTTATTGTGTGATCGGGATTACTTCAACTGTTTATACTGGTTACCATGCCAATGTCTTACACCAAAATTATTGCTTCTTCCAATCTTGAACACACCATTAGTAATTCAAATAATACTAAACAAAGCATGGAAGAATCAACATCAGATGTACAGATTAATGTTAATAGAACAAAGAAGGACTTCATTTCCTAATAAGGGTGTGCTCTTCAATAAGGTTACAACCAAGGAGAGAACAGTTACAAATGGCTAATAAGGAGCGTGACACACTGTGCAGCCTTTTCAAAATGAGTCTATTTAGGACTTTTAAAACTATCGGACAGAAGAATGAAAATCATTATTCACTTCTACGAACATTGGGTGGCAATAACTCATTTTGTGAAATTTCACCCCAGAATGCCGTTCTGGCTCTCCTTAGACTATCATTTGTTACGTACTATGTTTCTTATTATACAAAAATAATTGAGAATGAACACATCTTCAAGCCTATTCATAGGAAATACGAAATATGTATTTTACTTATCTTTTAATAATAAGAAATTGTCACGCTTATTTTTAACACACTCCAGTTTCTTTTTTCATCTGTTACATATATGTAAAGTGTAGATTATTTCGTGTTTGGAATTGTCTAAATCTTCCTCTCTAAATTATGGATGTATTAAAATTAAGTTATAATGTTGGTGTTTATTATAACTTTTTATTTTGACTTGCGCTGTTCACAACAAAAGCAATAAATTATAATCTACGTCCTCCAATGTAAGTCATATCGAATGATGAATAAATGAAATGTTTAACATGAAGCTCATATGAGCCTAAGGTCCACAGAACTTAGAACTATCAAACATTCATCTTTAAGAATAAGGAAAACCCCATCATCCTGACCAATATTTAAACTCCAGACCTCTTGAATGTTCGGACACGCCTACACCGTGCTGCAGAGCTATGAGTCATTGAAGGGGTTGATTCTTATGTAATTACCTATTTTAAATAATTAGGATTACATGTACATAACTGTACATTCGCATCTTTCAGTATTGTTCACCATAACAGTAAATATTTCAACAAGCACTACAATTGGATATATTCATCTAAAGTATCTAAGGGACACACCCCGTGGGAATAAGATTTTGGGATCTGCTACATTCGCATGGCCTCCGAATGCCTCGCGTGAAGCCCTTATCCTACATGGCAGCTCCAGCGTGCGCGGTTCGATCTTGCTCTTTCGACCAACTCTAGAATCGCTACTCCACATTCGGTCTTTCAACAACTTTTTGCCGAACTACTGGGCCGTTACCCTAACTATGTTCTGGCCCTTACAGACGGTTCCCAGTTAGGTAGCGCTACGGGTTGCGCGTTCTTAATTAACGGTGATGCTCATAAATTTCGCCTTCTGAACTCCACTTCGGTTTTCTCTGCAGAACTGTATGCCATCTTCTATTTGCCCCTTTTTATTTGCAAATTAGCTCCTGGGTATTTTATTGTCTGCACTGACTCCCTAAGTGCTCTTCAGACCTTGCAACAGCACACTGCCGCCTTGTTTTAAAAATACAGGCCCAGATCTCGCAAATGCTCAGTCACGGATACCAATTTGTTTTTACATGGACCCCAGGGCATGTGGGGATTTCCGGGAACGAGGAGGCGGACGCGGCTGCTAAGTCCGCTTGCCATTTGCCACGGTGTTTAAAAACTACAGTGCCATACCAGGATGTGCAACGTTTTTTTCCGTCGCCAACTCCTATCTGCTTGGCAGCAATCCTGGACAGCTTTGGAAGGCACACAACTCCGGGCAATAAAGGAGAGCGTACAACCCTGGCCAACTTCCTGTAGGGATAACCGGCGGGACGAGGTGATACTCACCCGGCTGAGAATTGGGCATACACGAGCGACTCATGACCATCTGTTAAGAGGGGAACCGGCCCCTGTGTGTGCTCCGTGTGCAGTACGCCTTACTGTGCGGTATGTATTGCTTGATTGCCCACAGTACGCCCGCGTTCGCCTGTCTTTGGACTTAGGAACTAACTTGCTCGGTGTTTTAGGGGACGACCCATTGGCCGTGGTTAAGGCACTGCGGTTTGTTGCTGAAATTGGTTTTAATAAACAAGTCTGACTTGGTTTTTATATTTGTTAATTTTAGAGATTTTAAATTATTAGTCCGGTGATTGTTTTTTATTTTATTTTTTAAGCTTTTTTTACTCTCTACTTCGAGCGTTTTATTTTTTATTTTTTTAACCTTTGGGTGTACTTTTAATGGTTCAGTGTTTTTATTTTATTTTACCTTTTAGTTTAGTTTGTGTGGCTTTTAGCTCTTATGTTTTCTTCGGGCCCAAAATGACCTAGTTGTCGACGGGCCCTAAAACATCACTCACTCACTCACTCGCTCTAAGGATTTTGAAGAAAATCTCTTTACAACATGCACATTTTTGGTCTTTTATTGCTTTCTATATTTTTTTCTATAATTTTAATAAAATGTTATTTTTGAATTTTGATACTTACATGATATCTTCTCAACAATTTGTGTTTGTGAATTCGTAAATGTGAATTGAATTGCCACAATTGAATTGCTTTGTGGCTTAGTGAAGTTCGCAGACATTTTTTACTATGCCAAGGAGAGGAGGATCTGACATAGGTGATAGAAGTAAGTCAAACGTGTGACGAGCTACGTCACGTGTCGACCGCGCTGATGAGCAGCGAGATGCAGCTGATGCTAATAGTCGTGCTGGTATGTCAGAATTGCATTTTAGAGTGTCTTGTTTCTTCTGGGGTAGTTGTTTCAGTTAAAATTAGTTGACACAGTTATGACATAGTCAACTATCCCATAGAGCTTTTAAATCCATCAGAATTGCCTGGACTACACGCCTTACAATTTAAAATTTAAAGTAGCATCAGTTGTGATCATGTTGTGTAACATTAACGAATCAGGACTGTGTAATTGAACAAACCTAACTGTGAAAAAGCTAATGAACAATATCATCGAGGCAACAATCAAGGGAAGGTACAAAGGAAAGGATATCTTTGTCACATGTATTACGATCATTCCAATGATCAACCTTCTCATTTTAAGCGTCTACAATTTCCCGTGAGCGCCGAGATTGTAGGTAACAGCTCCTGAGTACTAGAGAGGTCACTCAGGATAAGATCTTCTGTAAGTCTGCGCTTGAGGCGAGGTGGTTGTCGAGTGCGGGCGCCGAGATTGTAGCTAACAGCTCCTGGGTACTAGAGAGGTCACTCAGGAGGAGATCTTGTGGTAGTCTGTGCTTGAGGCGAGTTGGTTGTCGAGTGCGGGCGCTGAGATTATAGGTAACAGCTCCTGGGTACAGGAGAGGTCACTCAGGAAAAGATCTTGTGGCAGTCTGTGCTTGAGGCGAGTTGGTTGGCGACTGCGAGCGCCGAGATTGTAGGTAACAGCTCCTGGGTACTGGAGAGGTCACTCAGGATAAGATCTTGTGTAAGTCTGTGCTTGAGGCGAGTTGGTTGGCGACTGCAAGCGCCGAGATTGTAGGTAACAGCTACTGGGTACTGGAGAGGTCACTCAGGAAAAGATCTTGTGGCAGTCTGTACTTGAGGCGAGTTGGCTGGCGACTGCGAACGCCGAGACTGTAGGTAGCAGCTCCTGGGTACTGGAGAGGTCACTCAGGAAAAGATCTTGTGGCAGTTTGTGCTTGAGGCGAGTTGGGTGGCGACTGCGAACGCCGAGACTGTAGGTAGCAGCTCCTGGGTACTGGAGAGGTCACTCAGGATAAGATCTTGTGTATGTCTGTGCTTGAGGCGAGTTGGTTGGCGACTGCAAGCGCCGAGATTGTAGGTAACAGCTACTGGGTACTGGAGAGGTCACTCAGGAAAAGATCTTGTGGCAGTCTGTACTTGAGGCGAGTTGGCTGGCGACTGCGAACGCCGAGACTGTAGGTAGCAGCTCCTGGGTACTGGAGAGGTCACTCAGGAAAAGATCTTGTGGCAGTCTGCGCTTGAGGCGAGATGGGTGGCGACTGCGAACGCCGAGACTGTAGGTAGCAGCTCCTGGATACAGGAGAGGCCACTCAGGAAAAGATCTTGTGGCAGTTTGTGCTTGAGGCGAGTTGGTTGGCAATTGCGAGCGCCGAGATTGTAGGTAACAGCTCCTGGGTACTGGAGAGGTCACTCAGGAGGAGATCTTGTAGTAATCTGTGCTTGAGGTGGGTTGGTTGGCGACTGGGAGCGCCGAGATGGTAGGTAACAGCTCCTGGGAACTGGAGAGGTAACTCAGGAAAAGATCTTGTGGCAGTCTGCTTGAGGCGAGTTGGGTGGCGACTGCGAGCGCCGAGATTGTAGGTAACAGCTCCTGGGGACTGGAGAGGTCACTCAGAAGAAGATCTTGTGGCAGTCTGTGCTTGAGGCGAGTTGGTTGGCGACTGCGAGCGCCGAGACTGTAGGTAACAGCTCCTGGGTACTGGAGAGGTCACTCAGAAGGAGATCTTGTGGCAGTCTGTGCTTGAGGCGAGTTGGTTGGCGACTGCAAGCGCCGAGATTGTAGGTAACAGCTACTGGGTACTGGAGAGGTCACTCAGAAGAAGATCTTGATATGACTCGCAATGTTTTTAGGACATCTCTGTAGTAGTTTCCAGTTACTGATGTGTGTGCAGGTACAACAAGCTGATAAAACACTCCATGAATATCAAAGAATGAGATGACCATAACTTTACAAGCAGAAGCAACCACTTTTGCGCTTTTGGGGGTTGGTCATGAAGGAGATTTCTACACTGAACTTTTCTGTTTGCTCTCAGGATCAAAATGATGTAGACAAGTTTCATCAGCAGTGATTACGTTTGAAAGAAGCTCCGGATCTTCCTGTAACGTGAACTTTAACTGCATGCGAATGTCCTTTTATTCGGGAATCAACAGTCTTGGAACTCATCGCGCACAAACACGTCTCATGTGTAATGTTTCTGTCACCAACTCATTTATTGATGACACTCAATAAAATGTTCAGTATTTCAGAAAGTGATCTTAAGGTAATTCGTCGATCCTCTCTCACAATGGCAGCAGCAGTGTTGAAGTTTTCTTCCGTAAGAGAAGTAACTGGAGCACCGGGTCCACCTTCCTTTGAAATTGATTGCCTCCCCTCTTTAAACATTTTAAACCACCTTCGATCTCTGCTGTAGGGAAGAACAAACTCTCCGTAGGCCTCCTGTAACATTGTATAGGCCTCAACTGAAGATTTGTTGACACGAAAGCAGAATTTCAAAGCCGCATATTGTTCCTCGTGTGTTACCTCCATTGTAGCGGCAGGCGATACTCAACATGTCTGAACTTGCCTGGTTCTCAAAGGCGGGAACCAGGAGTACCAACATTGAAACTACTACGGCGTGTTTGTTTCACATTAAGCTAACAGAATATAATAGAACTGAATTTTAATGCGAAATATTATGACCGTACAAAATTATGATTCTTTATTAAACAGCCCTCGTAGATACGTACCATAAAAAGAAAAATATTGTTTATGACAAATCTTTAAATTGATTAACTTGATTATAACTCTGTTGTATTTAAACTTCACCCCCAAAAGCAGAATGAATAAGTAAATGATGTACCGAAATTGATTTATTTATATAGATAAGTTCAGACAAATTTGTATTGGCGGTAAGAAGTTCACCTAGTCAGCTAGTGTGCGACAAAGCTGTTTGTGAAAATATTTAACAAGTAATTGCAAGTATAAGCTTATTCAAGAATGATATGTAGATAGGCTAAGCAACAGGAAAGTGAAAGAAATTCCTGAAGTACTGAAGCACGTGGGAGACCAACAGAACATCCCATGCAACCTGTGCAGTTGCATTCTGGGCACGTTTCGGCTGCAGTGCGGCCAACGTGACAAAAACCACAAAAATCACCAGAACTTGGGGGAATCTAGTTAAGGCAGAAATGTGTCCAGAAGGGAAGTTATGACGTCATCGCGGAGTACCAAATTAAATCTGTATGGCAGACGCTGGTTCATAAAGCAGCCTGCAGGTCAGACTGTGCACTTTGTCCGCTGACAAAAGACGGTTTATTTTATCTTTAGTGGAAGGAGCGGCCAGAGTGGACGGTTATAAATCTAGACGGCTTCTCGCTCCAGAAACTTCGCAATCTTGTAGTTCAAGACGTCAAGCGCTATCTATCCTTCCCAGCACTGACAAAGGCTCGAACCTGCGATATTACGTCCACTTCTTTCAGCGGATTACTGATTAAAGGCCATAAAATCATTTCAAAAGAAAGGTGCACCACTGTACCATTGTGCTGCCATAATATAAAATTCCTATGTGATGTACTCACATGACTTTCTCTACTCTTGTACAAAAACTTATTGCTCTATCTACTTCAAGATAAACATTATCTTATTGTAGTTACAAGGGAATACAGTAGACTTTAAGTGATAGTCAAATGTTTTAAACAGCTGGTCATTATGTGATGTATACATGACTTTCTCTACTCTTGTACAAACACTTATTGCTCTATCTACTTCAAGATAAACATTATCTTATTGTAGTTACAAGGGAATACAGTAGACTTTAAGTGATAGTCAAATGTTTTAAACAGCTGGTCATTATGTGATGTACACATGACTTTCTCTACTCTTGTACAAAAACTTATTGCTCTATCTACTTCAAGATAAACATTATCTTATTGTAGTTACAAGGGAATACAGTAGACTTTAAGTGATAGTCAAATGTTTTAAACAGCTGGTCATTATGTGATGTATACATGACTTTCTCTACTCTTGTACAAAAACTTATTGCTCTATCTACTTCAAGATAAACATTATCTTATTGTAGTTACAAGGGAATACAGTAGACTTTAAGTGATAGTCAAATATTTTAAACAGCTGGTCGTTATGTGATGTATTCATGACTTTCTCTACTCTTGTACAAACACTTATTGCTCTATCTACTTCAAGATAAACATTATCTTATTGTAGTTACAAGGGAATACAGTAGACTTTATGTGATAGTCAAATGTTTTGGTCGTTATGTGATGTATACATGACTTTCTCTACTTTTGTACAAACACTTATTGCTCTATCTACTTCAAGATAAACATTATTCTATTGTAGTTACAAGGGAATACAGTAGACTTTAAGTGATAGTCAAATGTTTTAAACAGCTGGTCGTTATGTGATGTATACATGACTTTCTCTACTCTTGTACAAACACTTATTGCTCCATCTACTTCAAGATAAACATTATCTTATTGTAGTTACAAGGGAATACAGTAGACTTTAAGTGATAGTCAAATGTTTTAAACAGCTGGTCGTTATGTGATGTATACATGACTTTCTCTACTCTTGTACAAACACTTATTGCTCCATCTACTTCAAGATAAACATTATCTTATTGTAGTTACAAGGGAATACAGTAGACTTTAAGTGATAGTCAAATGTTTTAAACAGCTGATCGTTATGTGATGTATACATGACTTTCTCTACTCTTGTACAAACACTTATTGCTCTATCTACTTCAAGATAAACATTATCTTACTGTAGTTACAAGGGAATACAGTAGACTTTAAGTGATAGTCAAATGTTTTAAACAGCTGGTCGTTATGTGATGTATACATGACTTTCTCTACTCTTGTACAAACACTTATTGCTCCATCTACTTCAAGATAAACATTATGTTATTGTAGTTACAAGGGAATACAGTAGACTTTAAGTGATAGTCAAATGTTTTAAACAGCTGGTCGTTATGTGATGTATACATGACTTTCTCTACTCTTGTACAAACACTTATTGCTCCATCTACTTCAAGATAAACATTATCTTATTGTAGTTACAAGGGAATACAGTAGACTTTATGGGATAATGAAATGCTTTTGAACTGGTCGGTATGTGATGGCTTTGAAATTAAGTTATCTTTGGATGGCCAAGAGAACTTTTGAACTGTAAGTGCAAGTGACCCTGAGATCATTTTAGTTTCACTTAATCGTTGCAGCTCTTTTTGTGAAAATAAAGAAATCAGTAATATTTCTTATTTAATAGGAGGATTGAGGTTTGAGATTATCTCACTGTCATCCATCTCTGATTTGTTTTGTCAGGAACATAATAATGTACAGGAAGTTAAGACCTGGCCATCGTGTGTACGTATCGGACGGAATGGCTAAACGTGTAACTACAAACCCACAATGTTCTAAGTGATATGAGATGAAATTAGCTCGCCGGTTCCACAATAAAATCTAATTTACAAATGGAGCACCGGGGTTCGAGAAGCGTGAACATTCTGACAACCGAATTAATGCCTGACCTAGCTAAAAACGGTAGGATCTGTGACTAGCACACAAATCGTGTTAATTTATTCCGCCACTGCACTCTCTTCCAAAACATGAGTGGAAATTCAGTTACGTTAAAACAAAAGGCATTCACGCAGAAATAAAGACGTTAATGCAAATCCGGAGCGAATCTGGTTTATATCTTGGGAGAGAAAAATGAGTTTATCTGTGCGTATCTCTGGTGACCTTCTGTGGCCGTAGTTTTTACCATGCAAGAATTTGATATCAGCACTTCATCGTGAATGTGCTTGGGAACCCCTGAATTTATAGAGAAAGATTGGAGTGCGAGTGGATGCAAATTAAAAGGACAATATTACAGGAATGGCAAAACGAATGGGACAGCATAGAGGAAGGACGTCGAGTTTATGAACTACTTCCAACAATAGAAGAAAGACTAAGGATGAGCCACTTCAAACCGACTAAAGGAATAATCCATTTAATTAGTGGACATGGACCTTATGCCACCTACTTTAAGAGGATAGGAAGACGAGCGACAAGTCTATGTACAGCATGCAGCATAGAGGACACACCAGAACTCCAAATTTTCGAGTGTCAAGAGCATCGAGAAGTGGATAATTTGAGACAAGAGCTGCAAAGAAGGACAACATGGGAAATAATAAGAGATGCAGAGGAGTTCAATAAGTTAGACACAATAACAAACATCATTTCAACAAAAGCTTGGGAACAATATATAACTTCTAAGAAATCGACACCAATAGAATTGGCTACACCTGCAACACTTCAACAAATAAGACGATCAACTAGACTCCAAAGACGAGAGATGGAAGGAAATATGAACATAGGAAGAGATCCAATTGAGGAAGCAACACCAGTAGGAGAAGAGGAATAAAGAGATTTTGAAATTGAACATATCCATGAGTTGGAAGGAGAAGAGCTAATAAACCAACAAGGTGATATAGACTGAAATCGGACTGACTTGACAGCGATATATATAATTGAAGAGAGAGGCTAATTTGGAAACAAAAGAAAAAAAATAATTAGGGTAGTTGTTAGGTTAGTTGAATATAAAAGTTTAGCAGTTACTTAGGTTATTGTTTCTGCAAACAATTAAAAAGTTATTCTTATAATTAATAAATTTATAAATGAAAATAAGAAATAGTTAAAAGGTTCCGATATAGAATCTAGGCATCGAAACATAAGAAAGCAGAGTTTATTTTTATTATTATTATTATTATTATTATTATTATTATTATTATTATTATTATTATTATTATTATTATTATTATTATTATTATTATTATTATTATTATTATTATTATTATTATTATTATTATTATTATTATTATTATTATTATTATTATTATTATTGTTATTGTTATTGTTATTGTTATTGTTATTGTTATTGTTATTGTTATTGTTATTGTTATTGTTATTGTTATTGTTATTGTTATTGTTATTGTTATTGTTATTGTTATTGTTATTGTTATTGTTATTGTTATTGTTATTGTTATTGTTATTATTATTATTTTATAGTGCGAGTGGATGATTGATAAACTGAAATGAATATTTTTTTTCTTTGTATGTTTCATTTTTGGATTATTATAAAATAAATTAAAAGTTTTATATATTTGGTAGAGTTATTATAAAGATGTTTTTTATGTATTTAGTACGTATGAGGGTCTTATTTTTCTATGATATGATTAAATGAGTTGATATGAATCTTGTAAATTTAATTTTTAAATTTTTGTATAAGATGAGATGAAATGAGTGTATTGTATGATTTGTTTTGTATTGCATATTTTTACAAATTTTTATCTTATTAGTCAAAATGAATTAAATATGTTGAATAAATTAATTTTGGTTGACGTATTTATGTAAAGTATATTGGATAATTTTGATGAGTAGATGATATGAGATGAATAATTGGTAAGAAGAGGTAAATGTTATTTTAGTTTAAATTAATAATATAGAATATTTTTATTTTGTTTATGTATGTTCTGAATATGATAATAAGTTGATGTGAATATACAGGTTGTTACAAAAAGGTACGGCCAAACTTTCAGGAAACATTCCTCACACACAAAGAAAGAAAATATTTTATACGGACATGTGTCCGGAAACGCTTAATTTCCATGTTAGAGCTCATTTTATTACTTCTCTTCAAATCACATTAATCATGGAATGGAAAGACACGACAACAGAACGTACCAGCGTGACTTCAAACACTTTGTTACAGGAAATGTTCAAAATGTCCTCCGTTAGCGAGGTTACATGCATCCATCCTCCGTCGCATGGAATCCCTGATGCGCTGATGCAGCCCTGGAGAACAGCCGTCCACAATACGAGCACGAAGAGTCTCTGCATTTGGTACCGGGGTTGCGTAGACAAGAGCTTTCAAATGCCCCCATAAATGAAAGTCAAGAGGGTTGAGGTCAGGAGAGCGTGGAGGCCATGGAATTGGTCCGCCTCTACCAATCTGTTGGTCACCGAATCTGTTGTTGAGAAGCGTACGAACACTTCGACTGAAATGTGCAGGAGCTCCATCGTGCATGAACCACGATGGGGTATTTTGACAATTGTCGGCACGAATGATTTCAATTTACATTTTAAGAGAAATACTAAAATGAGCTCTAACATGCAAATTTAGCGTTTCCGGTCACATGTCCACATAACATATTTTCCTTCTTTGTGTGTGAGGAAAGTTTCCTGAAAGTTTGGCCATACCTTATTGTAACACTCTGTATATAGAATGTGTAGAGAAATTATGATATGAATCTTGTTAGATAAATTTTTAAAATTGTATGAATGAGTTGATTGAAATAAGTTATTTAATTTGATGTTTTAAAGTTTTGATTTAAATGAGTTTTGAAGGTAGTTTTAATTGTAAATTATTTTGTGATATTTAATACTGGGTGCCAATATTTAATACCGGATGCCCGTATATTTCTCATTTTCTGTAGTTGTAGATATTTAGCTGGCTGCCAGTTAAATTATTTACTGGATTCCAGTAATTTTGTCGTTAATTTGAAATTGGTAGTTTTTCTATGATTTTTTATTTAAATTGTTTTATGTTTTATTTTTTGTTTATATCATCTGAAAAATGATTATGTAGTTTGTTGTTTAATCAATTTAAAATTTGGAAATTACGTCCCGGTTTTACTAATTAGGTACCGGGACGTAGAATTTTCAGATTTTATTTATTTATTTATTTATTTATTTATTTATTTATTTATTTATTTATTTATTTATTTATTTATTTATTTATTTATTTATTTATTTATTTATTTATTTATTTATTTATTTATTTATTTATTTATTTATTTATTTATTTATTTATTTATTTATTTATTTATTTATTTATTTATTTATTTATTTATTTATTTATTTATTTATTTATTTATTTATTTATTTATTTATTTATTTATTTATTTATTTATTTATTTATTTATTTATTTATTTATTTATTTATTTATTTATTTATTTATTTATTTATTTATTTATTTATTTATTTATTTATTTATTTATTTATTTATTTATTTATTTATTTATTTATTTATTTATTTATTTATTTATTTATTTATTTATTTATTTATTTATTTATTTATTTATTTATTTATTTATTTATTTATTTATTTATTTATTTATTTATTTATTTATTTATTTATTTATTTATTTATTTATTTATTTATTTATTTATTTATTTATTTATTTATTTATTTATTTATTTATTTATTTATTTATTTATTTATTTATTTATTTATTTATTTATTTATTTATTTATTTATTTATTTATTTATTTATTTATTTATTTATTTATTTATTTATTTATTTATTTATTTATTTATTTATTTATTTATTTATTTATTTATTTATTTATTTATTTATTTATTTATTTAGTGCGAGTGAGTGTGTGAATATAGCAACTCAAACACAAGAGGCCTCGACCGTGCCGTGGCTCAGTGGTTAGACCGCTTGGCTCTGACCAAGGCGGCCAGGGTTCGATCCCGGGATCGAATACGGGCCACGTTGGTGAGAGCCACGGCGCGGCCCCACTGCAGCGGTAGGCGATACTGAACATGTCTGAACTTGCCTAGTTCTCACAGGCGGGAACCAGGAGTATCAACAATGGAACTATTACGGCGTGTTTGTTTAACATTAAGATAACAGAATATAATAAGATTGAAATTTAATGCGAAAAATTATGACCATAAAAAATTATGATCATTCTTTATTGAACAGCCCTGGTAGATAGTGAAGAAAATAGTTAAAAAAACATAGTCTATAAAATAATAAGCGAAAATATCAATTTCTTCGCTAAGAACTTGACTTAAGACATTAAATATGTCGTGTCCGAGCGTTATTTTAAACAACTACTGTGACGCACCCACATGACTTCCTCTACACTTATTCAAACATCAGAAAATCAGAACTTGAAGTGCTATTTCGGTGTACGGACATTAACAAAATTACTCTAATAGGGAACGCAGGTAAGAGGGTTAATCTGTTAACAAACCAAACAGTTGTTTCTCCCTGCAGGTCCGCCAAGTTCAGCTGTGAATCTTCATTAACTCTACCTGTGCTGCCATCTGCATTTGATTTATACTCACTTGAAGCAGAACACAACACACACACGTGGAGCAAAATGAAACTAATCTAATTTAGTAGTATAAGGAACTTTCTGTGTGTGTGTGGGTGGTGCACTAATAAAAAATCTTCAACCATTTTAATAATTATGTCGTCATTGAAAATTCTATTTTCTTATGCAGAAAAACACCATCTGTTTTTAATTTACATGCCCTAACGTTAAATCACATCGGATGATTGAAATTACACACAAATGAATGCATGGTACATAGAGCTTAGAGTTACTAGACCTTCATCTTTCATCCTGCAACGTTAAGTCACATCGCGTTAGTATGAAATGATGTTTAAATGAGTCCATGGTACATGGAGCTTAGAGTTACCAGTCATTCATCTTTCAACCTCCAACGTTAAGTCACATCGCGCTAGTATGAAATGTTTAAATGGGTCCATGGTACATGGAGCTTAGAGTTACCAGTCATTCATCTTTCATCCTCCAACGTTAAGTCACATCGCGCTAGTATGAAATGATGTTTAAATGGGTCCATGGTACATAGAGCTTAGGGTTACCAGACATTCATCTTTCATCCTCCAACGTTAAGTCACATCGCGCTAGTATGAAATGTTTAAATGGGTCCATGGTACATAGAGCTTAGAGTTACCAGACATTCATCTTTCAGCCTCCAACGTTAAGTCATATCGCGCTAGTATGAAATGTTTAAATGGGTCCATGGTACATAGAGCTTAGGGTTACCAGACATTCATCTTTCATCCTCCAACGTTAAGTCACATCGCGTTAGTATGAAATGTTTAAATGGGTCCATGGTACATGGAGCTTAGAGTTACCAGACATTCATCTTTCATCCTCCAACGTTAAGTCACATCGCGTCAGTATGAAATGTTTAAATGGGTCCATGGTACATAGAGCTTGGGGTTACCAGACATTCATCTTTCAGCCTCCAACGTTAAGTCACATCGCGTTAGTATGAAATGTTTAAATGGGTCCATGGTACATGGAGCTTAGGGTTACCAGACATTCATCTTTCAGCCTCCAACGTTAAGTCATATCGCGCTAGTATGAAATGATGTTTAAATGAGTCCATGGTACATAGAGCTTAGAGTTACCAGACATTCATCTTTCAGCCTCCAACGTTAAGTCATATCGCGTCAGTATGAAATGATGTTTAAATGAGTCCATGGTACATGGAGCTTAGGGTTACCAGACATTCATCTTTCATCCTCCAACGTTAAGTCATATCGCGCTAGTATGAAATGATGTTTAAATGGGTCCATGGTACATGGAGCTTAGGGTTACCAGACATTCATCTTTCATCCTCCAACGTTAAGTCACATCGCGTTAGTATGAAATGTTTAAATGGGTCCATGGTACATAGAGCTTAGGGTTACCAGACATTCATCTTTCAGCCTCCAACGTTAAGTCACATCGCGTTAGTATGAAATGTTTAAATGGGTCCATGGTACATAGAGCTTAGAGTTACCAGACATTCATCTTTCAGCCCCCAACGTTAAGTCATATCGCGTCAGTATGGAATGATGTTTAAATGGGTCCATGGTACATAGAGCTTAGAGTTACCTGACATTCATCTTTCAGCCTCCAACATTAAGTCATATCGTGCTAGTATGAAATCATGTTTAAATGGGTCCATGGTACATGGAGCCTAGAGTTACCAGACATTCATCTTTCAGCCTCCAACGTTAAGTCATATCGCGCTAGTATGAAAATATGTTTAAATGAGTCCATGGTACATGGAGCTTAGAGTTACCTGACATTCATCTTTCGTCCTCCAATGTTAAGTCATATCGCGCTAGTATGAAATGATGTTTAAATGGGTCCATGGTACATAGAGCTTAGAGTTACCAGACATTCATCTTTCAGCCCCCAACGTTAAGTCATATCGCGCTAGTATGAAATGATGTTTAAATGGGTCCATGGTACATGGAGCTTAGAGTTACCTGACATTCATCTTTCGTCCTCCAACGTTAAGTCACATCGCGCTAGTATGAAATGATGTTTAAATGGGTCCATGGTACATAGAGCTTAGAGTTACCAGACATACATCTTTCATCCTCCAACGTTAAGTCATATCGCGCTAGTATGAGATGATGTTTAAATGGGTCCATGGTACATAGAGCTCAGAGTTACCAGACATTCATCTTTCAGCCTCCAACGTTAAGTCATATCGCGCTAGTATGAAATGATGTTTAAATGGGTCCATGGTACATAGAGCTTAGGGTTACCAGACAATCATCTTTCATCCTCCAACGTTAAGTCACATCGCGTTAGTATGAAATGATGTTTATATGGGTCCATGGTACATAGAGCTTAGAGTTACCAGACATTCATCTTTCGTCCTCCAACGTTAAGTCATATCGCGTTAGTATGAAATGATGTTTAAATGAGTCCATGGTACATAGAGCTTAGAGTTACCAGACATTCATCTTTCGTCCTCCAACGTTAAGTCATATCGCGTCAGTATGAAATGATGTTTAAATGGGTCCATGGTACATAGAGCTTAGAGTTACCTGACATTCATCTTTCGTCCTCCAACGTTAAGTCATATCGCGTTAGTATGAAATGATGTTTAAATGGGTCCATGGTACATAGAGCTTAGAGTTACCTGACATACATCTTTCGTCCTCCAACGTTAAGTCATATCGCGTTAGTATGAAATGATGTTTAAATGGGTCCATGGTACATAGAGCTTAGAGTTACCAGACATTCATCTTTCAGCCTCCAACGTTAAGTCATATCGCGCTAGTATGAAATGATGTTTAAATGGGTCCATGGTACATAGAGCTTAGAGTTACCTGACATTCATCTTTCGTCCTCCAACGTTAAGTCATATCGCGTTAGTATGAAATGATGTTTAAATGGGTCCATGGTACATAGAGCTTAGAGTTACCTGACATTCATCTTTCATCCTCCAACGTTAAGTCATATCGCGTTAGTATGAAATGATGTTTAAATGGGTCCATGGTACATAGAGCTTAGGGTTACCAGACATTCATCTTTCGTCCTCCAACGTTAAGTCATATCGCGCTAGTATGAAATGATGTTTAAATGGGTCCATGGTACATGGAGCTTAGAGTTACCTGACATTCATCTTTCGTCCTCCAACGTTAAGTCATATCGCGCTAGTATGAAATGATGTTTAAATGGGTCCATGGTACATAGAGCTTAGGGTTACCAGACATTCATCTTTCGTCCTCCAACGTTAAGCCATATCGCGCTAGTATGAAATGATGTTAAAATGGGTCCATGGTACATGGAGCTTAGAGTTACCTGACATTCATCTTTCGTCCTCCAACGTTAAGTCATATCGCGCTAGTATGAAATGATGTTTAAATGGGTCCATGGTACATAGAGCTTAGAGTTACCAGACATTCATCTTTCGTCCTCCAACGTTAAGTCATATCGCGCTAGTATGAAATGATGTTTAAATGGGTCCATGGTACATGGAGCTTAGAGTTACCTGACAGTCATCTTTCGTCCTCCAACTTTAAGTCATATCGCGTCAGTATGAAATGATGTTTAAATGAGTCCATGCTACATGGAGCTTAGAGTTACCTGACATTCATCTTTTAGCCTCCAACGTTAAGTCATATCGCGTCAGTATGAAATGATGTTTAAATGGGTCCATGATACATAGAGCTTAGAGTTACGTGACATTTATCTTTCAGCCTCCAACGTTAAGTCAGATCGCGTCAGTATGAAGTGATGTTTAAATGGGTCCATGATACATAGAGCTTAGAGTTACCTGACATTCATCTTTCAGCCTCCAACGTTAAGTCAGATCGCGCTAGTATGAAATGATGTTTAAATGAGTCCATGGTACATGGAGCTTAGAGTTACCTGACATTCATCTTTCAGCCTCCAACGTTAAGTCAGATCGCGCTAGTATGAAATGATGTTTAAATGGGCCCATGATACATGGAGCTTAGAGTTACCTGACATTCATCTTTCAGCCTCCAACGTTAAGTCATATCGCGCTAGTATGAAATGATGTTTAAATGGGTCCATGATACATAGAGCTTAGAGTTACCTGACATTCATCTTTCAGCCTCCAATGTTAAGTCATATCGCGCTAGTATGAAATGATGTTTAAATGGGTCCATGGTACATGGAGCTTAGAGTTACCAGACATTCATCTTTCAGCCTCCAACGTTAAGTCACATCGCGCTAGTATGAAATGATGTTTAAATGGGTCCATGATACATAGAGCTTAGAGTTACCTGACATTCATCTTTCAGCCTCCAACGTTAAGTCATATCGCGCTAGTATGAAATGATGTTTAAATGAGTCCATGGTACATAGAGCTTAGAGTTACCAGACATTCATCTTTCGTCCTCCAACGTTAAGTCATATCGCGTCAGTATGAAATGATGTTTAAATGGGTCCATGGTACATAGAGCTTAGAGTTACCTGACATTCATCTTTCAGCCTCCAACGTTAAGTCAGATCGCGCTAGTATTAAATGATGTTTAAATGGGTCCATGATACATAGAGCTTAGAGTTACCTGACATTCATCTTTCAGCCTCCAACGTTAAGTCACATCGCGTCAGTATGAAGTGATGTTTAAATGGGTCCATGGTACATAGAGCTTAGAGTTACCAGACATTCATCTTTAATCCTCCAACGTTAAGTCATATCGCGCTAGTATGAAATGATGTTTAAATGAGTCCATGGTACATAGAGCTTAGAGTTACCAGACATTCATCTTTCAGCCTCCAACTTTAAGTCACATCGCGTTAGTATGAAATGATGTTTAAATGGGTCCATGATACATAGAGCTTAGAGTTACCTGACATTCATCTTTCATCCTCCAACGTTAAGTCATATCGCGCTAGTATGAAATGATGTTTAAATGAGTCCATGATACATAGAGCTTAGAGTTACCTGACATTCATCTTTCAGCCTCCAACGTTAAGTCATATCGCGCTAGTATGAAATGATGTTTAAATGGGTCCATGATACATAGAGCTTAGAGTTACCTGACATTCATCTTTCAGCCTCCAACGTTAAGTCAGATCGCGCTAGTATTAAATGATGTTTAAATGGGTCCATGATACATGGAGCTTAGAGTTACCAGACATTCATCTTTCATCCTCCAACGTTAAGTCACATCGCGCTAGTATGAAATGATGTTTAAATGGGTCCATGATACATGGAGCTTAGAGTTACCAGACATTCATCTTTCAGCCTCCAACGTTAAGTCACATCGCGCTAGTATGAAATGTTTAAATGAGTCCATGGTACATAGAGCTTAGAGTTACCAGACATTCATCTTTCAGCCTCCAACGTTAAGTCACATCGCGCTAGTATGAAATGTTTAAATGGGTCCATGGTACATAGAGCTTAGAGTTACCAGACATTCATCTTTCAGCCTCCAACGTTAAGTCACATCGCGCTAGTATGAAATGTTTAAATGAGTCCATGGTACATGGAGCTTAGAGTTACCAGACATTCATCTTTCAGCCTCCAACGTTAAGTCACATCGCGCTAGTATGAAATGTTTAAATGAGTCCATGGTACATAGAGCTTAGGGTTATCAGACATTCATCTTTCAGCCTCCAACGTTAAGTCATATCGCGCTAGTATGAAATGATGTTTAAATGAGTACAGGGTACATAGAGCTTAGGGTTACCAGACATTCATCTTTCATCCTCCAACGTTAAGTCATATCGCGCTAGTATGAAATGATGTTTAAATGAGTACAGGGTACATAGAGCTTAGGGTTACCTGACATTCATCTTTCAGCCTCCAACGTTAAGTCATATTGCGCTAGTATGAAATGATGTTTAAATGGGTCCATGGTACATAGAGCTTAGGGTTATCAGACATTCATCTTTCAGCCTCCAACGTTAAGTCATATCGCGCTAGTATGAAATGTTTAAATGAGTCCATGGTACATAGAGCTTAGGGTTATCAGACATTCATCTTTCAGCCTCCAACGTTAAGTGATATCGCGCTAGTATGAAATGATGTTTAAATGAGTACAGGGTACATAGAGCTTAGGGTTACCAGACATTCATCTTTCAGCCTCCAACGTTAAGTCACATCGCGCTAGTATGAAACGATTAAATGAGTCCATGGTACATAGAGCTTAGTGTTACCTGACATTCATCTTTCAGCCTCCAACGTTAAGTCACATCGCGCTAGTATGAAATGGTTAAATGAGTCCATGGTACATAGAGCTTAGAGTTACCAGACATTCATCTTTCAGCCTCCAACGTTAAGTCACATCGCGTTAGTGTGAAATGTTTAAATGGGTCCATGGTACATAGAGCTTAGAGTTACCAGACATTCATCTTTCAGCCTCCAACGTTAAGTCACATCGCGTTAGTATGAAATGTTTAAATGGGTCCATGGTACATAGAGCTTAGGGTTACCTGACATTCATCTTTCAGCCTCCAACGTTAAGTCATATCGCGTTAGTATGAAATGTTTAAATGGGTCCATGATACATAGATCTTAGAGTTACCAGACATACATCTATCATCCTCCAACGTTAAGTCACATCGCGTTAGTATGAAATGTTCAAATGGGTCCATGGTACATAGAGCTTAGGGTTACCTGACATTCATCTTTCAGCCTCCAACGTTAAGTCACATCGCGCTAGTATGAAATGATGTTTAAATGGGTCCATGGTACATAGAGCTTAGAGTTACCAGACATTCATCTTTCAGCCTCCAACGTTAAGTCACATCGCGCTAGTATGAAATGATGTTTAAATGGGTCCATGGTACATAGAGCTTAGAGTTACCAGACATTCATCTTTCAGCCTCCAACGTTAAGTCACATCGCGTCAGTATGAAATGATGTTTAAATGGGTCCATGGTACATAGAGCTTAGAGTTACCAGACATACATCTTTCAGCCTCCAACGTTAAGTCATATCGCGTCAGTATGAAATGATGTTTAAATGGGTCCATGGTACATCGAGCTTAGAGTTACCAGACATACATCTTTCAGCCTCCAACGTTAAGTCATATCGCGTCAGTATCAAATGTTTAAATGGGTCCATGGTACATGGAGCTTAGAGTTACCAGACATTCATCTTTCAGCCTCCAACGTTAAGTCATATCGCGTCAGTATGAAATGATGTTTAAATGGGTCCATGGTACATCGAGCTTAGAGTTACCAGACATTCATCTTTCAGCCTCCAACGTTAAGTCACATCGCGCTAGTATGAAATGTTTAAATGGGTCCATGGTACATGGAGCTTAGAGTTACCAGACATACATCTTTCAGCCTCCAACGTTAAGTCAAATCGCGCTAGTATGAAATGATGTTTAAATGGGTCCATGGTAGATAGAGCTTGGAGTTACCAGACATTCATCTTTCAGCCTACAACGTTAAGTCACATCGTGCTAGTATGAAATGATGTTTAAATGGGTCCATGGTACATAGAGCGTAGAGTTGCCTGACATTCATCTTTCAGCCTCCAACGTTAAGTCACATCGCGTCAGTATGAAATGATGTTTAAATGAGTCCATCGTACACAGAGCTTAGAGTTACCAGACATTCATCTTTCAGCCTACAATGATAAGTCACATCGCGCTAGTATGAAATGATGTTTAAATGGGTCCATGATACATAGAGCTTAGGGTTACCAGACATTCATCTTTCAGCCTCCAACATTAAGTCATGACGCGTTAGTATGAAATGATGTTTGAATGGGTCCATGTTACATAGAGCTTAGTTACCAGACATTCATCTTTCATCCTCCAACGTTAAGTCATATCGCGCTAGTATGAAATGATGTTTAAATGGGTAAATGGTACTTAGAGCTTAGAGTTACCAGACATTCATCTTTCAGCTTCCGACCGTTGTCATATCGCGCAAGTATGAAATGATGTTTAAATGGGTCCATGTTACATAGAGCTTAGAGTTACCAGACATTCATCTTTCAGCTTCCGACCGTTGTCATATCGCGCTAGTATGAAATGATGTTTAAATGTGTCCATGTTACATAGAGCTTAGTTACCTAAAATTCATCTCTCAGCCTCCAACGTTAAGTCATATCGCGCTAGTATGAAATGATGTTTGAATGGGTCCATGTTACATAGAGCTTAGTTTCCTAAAATTCATCTTTCAGCCTCCAACGTTAAGTCACATCGCGCTAGTATGAAATGATGTTTGAATGTGTCCATGTTACATAGAGCTTAGTTACCTGACATTCATTTTTCAGCCTACAATGTTAAGTCACATCGCGCTAGTATGAAATGATGTTTGAATGTGTCCATGTTACATAGAGCTTAGTTACCTAAAATTCATCTTTCAGCCTCCAACGTTAAGTCACATCGCGCTAGTATGAAATGATGTTTAAATGTGTCCATGTTACATAGAGCTTAGTTACCTAAAATTCATCTTTCAGCCTCCAACGTTAAGTCTCATCGCGTTAGTATGAAATGATGTTTAAATGTGTCCATGTTACATAGAGCTTAGTTTCCTAAAATTCATCTTTCAGCCTCCAACGTTAAGTCACATCGCGTTAGTATGAAATGATGTTTAAATGAGTCCATGGTACATAGAGCTTAGAGTTACCAGACATTCATCTTTCAGCCTCCAACATTAAGTCACATCGCGCTAGTATGAAATGATGTTTAAATGTGTCCATGTTACATAGAGCTTAGTTTCCTAAAATTCATCTTTCAGCCTCCAACGTTAAGTCACATCGCGTTAGTATGAAATGATGTTTGAATGTGTCTATGTTACATAGAGCTTAGTTACCTGACATTCATCTTTCAGCCTCCAACGTTAAGTCACATCGCGCTAGTATGAAATGATGTTTAAATGTGTCCATGTTACATAGAGCTTAGAGTTACCAGACATTCATCTTTCAGCCTCCAACGTTAAGTCACATCGCGCTAGTATGAAATGATGTTTAAATGTGTCCATGTTACATAGAGCTTAGTTACCTGACATTCATCTTTCAGCCTCCAACGTTAAGTCACAACGCGCTAGTATGAAATGATGTTTGAATGTGTCCATGTTACATAGAGCTTAGTTACCTAAAATTCATCTTTCAGCCTCCAACGTTAAGTCACATCGCGCTAGTATGAAATGATGTTTAAATGTGTCCATGTTACATAGAGCTTAGTTACCTAAAATTCATCTTTCAGCCTCCAACGTTAAGTCACATCGCGCTAGTATGAAATGATGTTTGAATGTGTCCATGTTACATAGAGCTTAGTTACCTGACATTCATCTTTCAGCCTACAATGTTAAGTCACATCGCGCTAGTATGAAATGATGTTTGAATGTGTCCATGTTACATAGAGCTTAGTTACCAGACATTCATCTTTCAGCCTCCAACGTTAAGTCACATCGCGCTAGTATGAAATGATGTTTAAATGTGTCCATGTTACATAGAGCTTAGTTACCAGACATTCATCTTTCAGCCTCCAACGTTAAGTCACATCGCGCTAGTATGAAATGATGTTTAAATGGGTCCATGGTACATAGAGCTTAGAGTTACCAGACATTCATCTTTCAGCCTCCAACGTTAAGTCACATCGCGTCAGTATGAAGTGATGTTTAAATGGGTCCATGGTACATGGAGCTTAGAGTTACCAGACATTCATCTTTCAGCCTCCAACGTTAAGTCACATCGCGTCAGTATGAAGTGATGTTTAAATGGGTCCATGGTACATGGAGCTTAGAGTTACCAGACATTCATCTTTCAGCCTCCAACGTTAAGTCACATCGCGTCAGTATGAAGTGATGTTTAAATGGGTCCATGGTACATCGAGCTTAGAGTTACCAGACATACATCTTACAGCCTCCAACGTTAAGTCATATCGCGTCAGTATGAAGTGATGTTTAAATGGGTCCATGGTACATCGAGCTTAGAGTTACCAGACATTCATCTTTCAGCCTCCAACGTTAAGTCACATCGCGTCAGTATGAAGTGATGTTTAAATGGGTCCATGGTACATCGAGCTTTGAGTTACCAGACATTCATCTTTCAGCCTCCAACGTTAAGTCATATCGCGTCAGTATGAAGTGATGTTTAAATGGGTCCATGGTACATCGAGCTTAGAGTTACCAGACATTCATCTTTCAGCCTCCAACGTTAAGTCACATCGCGTTAGTATGAAATGATGTTTAAATGGGTCCATGGTACATAGAGCTTAGAGTTACCAGAGAGACATCTTTCAGCCTCCAACGTTAAGTCACATCGCGTTAGTATGAAATGATGTTTAAATGGGTCCATGGTACATCGAGTTTAGAGTTACCAGACATACATCTTTCAGCCTCCAACGTTAAGTCACATCGCGTTAGTATGAAATGATGTTTAAATGGGTCCATGGTACATCGAGCTTAGAGTTACCAGACATTCATCTTTCAGCCTCCAACGTTAAGTCACATCGCGCTAGTATGAAATGATGTTTAAATGGGTCCATGGTACATAGAGCTTAGAGTTACCAGACATACATCTTTCAGCCTCCAACGTTAAGTCACATCGCGTTAGTATGAAATGATGTTTAAATGGGTCCATGGTACATCGAGCTTAGAGTTACCAGACATACATCTTTCAGCCTCCAACGTTAAGTCACATCGCGCTAGTATGAAATGATGTTTAAATGGGTCCATGGTACATAGAGCTTAGAGTTGCCAGACATTTATCTTTCAGCCTCCAACGTTAAGTCATATCGCGTTAGTATGAAATGGTGTTTAAATGGGTCCATGGTACATAGAGCTTAGAGTTGCCAGACATTTATCTTTCAGCCTCCAACGTTAAGTCATATCGCGTTAGTATGAAATGGTGTTTAAATGGGTCCATGGTACATAGAGCTTAGAGTTGCCAGACATTTATCTTTCAGCCTCCAACGTTAAGTCATATCGCGTTAGTATGAAATGGTGTTGAAATGGGTCCATGGTACATAGAGCTTAGAGTTACCAGACATACATCTTTCAGCCTCCAACGTTAAGTCACATCGCGCTAGTATGAAATGATGTTTAAATGGGTCCATGGTACATAGAGCTTAGAGTTACCAGACATTCATCTTTCAGCCTCCAACGTTAAGTCACATCGCGTCAGTATGAAGTGATGTTTAAATGGGTCCATGGTACATGGAGCTTAGAGTTACCAGACATTCATCTTTCAGCCTCCAACGTTAAGTCACATCGCGTCAGTATGAAGTGATGTTTAAATGGGTCCATGGTACATGGAGCTTAGAGTTACCAGACATTCATCTTTCAGCCTCCAACGTTAAGTCACATCGCGTCAGTATGAAGTGATGTTTAAATGGGTCCATGGTACATCGAGCTTAGAGTTACCAGACATACATCTTACAGCCTCCAACGTTAAGTCATATCGCGTCAGTATGAAGTGATGTTTAAATGGGTCCATGGTACATCGAGCTTAGAGTTACCAGACATTCATCTTTCAGCCTCCAACGTTAAGTCACATCGCGTCAGTATGAAGTGATGTTTAAATGGGTCCATGGTACATCGAGCTTTGAGTTACCAGACATTCATCTTTCAGCCTCCAACGTTAAGTCATATCGCGCTAGTATGAAATGATGTTTAAATGGGTCCATGGTAGATAGAGCTTAGAGTTACCAGACATTCATCTTCCAGCCTACAACGTTAAGTCACATCGCGCTAGTATGAAATGATGTTTAAATGGGTCCATGGTACATAGAGCGTAGAGTTGCCTGACATTCATCTTTCAGCCTCCAACGTTAAGTCACATCGCGTCAGTATGAAATGATGTTTAAATGAGTCCATCGTACACAGAGCTTAGAGTTACCAGACATTCATCTTTCAGCCTACAATGATAAGTCACATCGCGCTAGTATGAAATGATGTTTAAATGGGTCCATGATACATAGAGCTTAGAGTTACCAGACATTCATCTTTCAGCCTCCAACGTTAAGTCATGTCGCGTTAGTATGAAATGATGTTTGAATGGGTCCATGTTACATAGAGCTTAGTTACCAGACATTCATCTTTCAGCCTCCATCCTTAAGTCACATCGCGTTAGTATGAAATGATGTTTAAATGAGTCCATGGTACATAGAGCTTAGTTACCAGACATTCATCTTTCATCCTCCAACGTTAAGTCATATCGCGCTAGTATGAAATGATGTTTAAATGGGTAAATGGTACATAGAGCTTAGAGTTACCAGACATTCATCTTTCAGCTTCCGACCGTTGTCATATCGCGCAAGTATGAAATGATGTTTAAATGGGTCCATGTTACATAGAGCTTAGAGTTACCAGACATTCATCTTTCAGCTTCCGACCGTTGTCATATCGCGCTAGTATGAAATGATGTTTAAATGTGTCCATGTTACATAGAGCTTAGTTACCTAAAATTCATCTCTCAGCCTCCAACGTTAAGTCATATCGCGCTAGTATGAAATGATGTTTGAATGGGTCCATGTTACATAGAGCTTAGTTTCCTAAAATTCATCTTTCAGCCTCCAACGTTAAGTCACATCGCGCTAGTATGAAATGATGTTTGAATGTGTCCATGTTACATAGAGCTTAGTTACCTGACATTCATCTTTCAGCCTCCAACGTTAAGTCACATCGCGCTAGTATGAAATGATGTTTGAATGTGTCCATGTTACATAGAGCTTAGAGTTACCAGACATTCATCTCTCAGCCTACAATGTTAAGTCACATCGCGCTAGTATGAAATGATGTTTGAATGTGTCCATGTTACATAGAGCTTAGTTACCTAAAATTCATCTTTCAGCCTCCAACGTTAAGTCACATCGCGCTAGTATGAAATGATGTTTAAATGTGTCCATGTTACATAGAGCTTAGTTACCTAAAATTCATCTTTCAGCCTCCAACGTTAAGTCACATCGCGCTAGTATGAAATGATGTTTAAATGTGTCCATGTTACATAGAGCTTAGTTTCCTAAAATTCATCTTTCAGCCTCCAACGTTAAGTCACATCGCGTTAGTATGAAATGATGTTTGAATGTGTCCATGTTACATAGAGCTTAGTTACCTGACATTCATCTTTCAGCCTCCAACGTTAAGTCACATCGCGCTAGTATGAAATGATGTTTAAATGGGTCCATGTTACATAGAGCTTAGAGTTACCAGACATTCATCTTTCAGCCTCCAACGTTAAGTCACATCGCGCTAGTATGAAATGATGTTTAAATGTGTCCATGTTACATAGAGCTTAGTTACCTGACATTCATCTTTCAGCCTCCAACGTTAAGTCACATCGCGCTAGTATGAAATGATGTTTAAATGGGTCCATGGTACATAGAGCTTAGAGTTACCAGACATTCATCTTTCAGCCTGCAACGTTAAGTCACATCGCGTTAGTATGAAATGATGTTTAAATGTGTCCATGTTACATAGAGCTTAGTTACCTAAAATTCATCTTTCAGCCTCCAACGTTAAGTCACATCGCGCTAGTATGAAATGATGTTTAAATGTGTCCATGTTACATAGAGCTTAGTTACCTAAAATTCATCTTTCAGCCTCCAACGTTAAGTCACATCGCGCTAGTATGAAATGGTGTTTGAATGTGTCCATGTTACATAGAGCTTAGTTACCTAAAATTCATCTTTCAGCCTCCAACGTTAAGTCACATCGCGCTAGTATGAAATGATGTTTAAATGTGTCCATGTTACATAGAGCTTAGTTACCTAAAATTCATCTATCAGCCTCCAACGTTAAGTCACATCGCGCTAGTATGAAATGATGTTTGAATGTGTCCATGTTACATAGAGCTTAGTTACCTGACATTCATCTTTCAGCCTACAATGTTAAGTCACATCGCGCTAGTATGAAATGATGTTTGAATGTGTCCATGTTACATAGAGCTTAGTTACCTAAAATTCATCTTTCAGCCTCCAACGTTAAGTCACATCGCGCTAGTATGAAATGATGTTTGAATGTGTCCATGTTACATAGAGCTTAGTTACCTGACATTCATCTTTCAGCCTACAATGTTAAGTCACATCGCGCTAGTATGAAATGATGTTTGAATGTGTCCATGTTACATAGAGCTTAGTTACCAGACATTCATCTTTCAGCCTCCAACGTTAAGTCACATCGCGTTAGTATGAAATGATGTTTAAATGAGTCCATGGTACATAGAGCTTAGAGTTACCAGACATTCATCTTTCAGCCTGCAACGTTAAGTCACATCGCGTTAGTATGAAATGATGTTTAAATGTGTCCATGTTACATAGAGCTTAGTTACCTAAAATTCATCTTTCAGCCTCCAACGTTAAGTCACATCGCGCTAGTATGAAATGATGTTTAAATGTGTCCATGTTACATAGAGCTTAGTTACCTAAAATTCATCTTTCAGCCTCCAACGTTAAGTCACATCGCGCTAGTATGAAATGATGTTTGAATGTGTCCATGTTACATAGAGCTTAGTTACCTAAAATTCATCTTTCAGCCTCCAACGTTAAGTCACATCGCGCTAGTATGAAATGATGTTTAAATGTGTCCATGTTACATAGAGCTTAGTTACCTAAAATTCATCTATCAGCCTCCAACGTTAAGTCACATCGCGCTAGTATGAAATGATGTTTGAATGTGTCCATGTTACATAGAGCTTAGTTACCTGACATTCATCTTTCAGCCTACAATGTTAAGTCACATCGCGCTAGTATGAAATGATGTTTGAATGTGTCCATGTTACATAGAGCTTAGTTACCTAAAATTCATCTTTCAGCCTCCAACGTTAAGTCACATCGCGCTAGTATGAAATGATGTTTGAATGTGTCCATGTTACATAGAGCTTAGTTACCTGACATTCATCTTTCAGCCTACAATGTTAAGTCACATCGCGCTAGTATGAAATGATGTTTGAATGTGTCCATGTTACATAGAGCTTAGTTACCAGACATTCATCTTTCAGCCTCCAACGTTAAGTCACATCGCGCTAGTATGAAATGATGTTTAAATGTGTCCATGTTACATAGAGCTTAGTTACCAGACATTCATCTTTCAGCCTCCAACGTTAAGTCACATCGCGCTAGTATGAAATGATGTTTAAATGGGTCCATGGTACATAGAGCTTAGAGTTACCAGACATTCATCTTTCAGCCTCCAACGTTAAGTCAGATCGCGCTAGTATGAAATGATGTTTAAATGGGTCCATGGTACATAGAGCTTAGAGTTACCAGACATTCATCTTTCAGCCTCCAACGTTAAGTCACATCGCGTCAGTATGAAATGATGTTTAAATGGGTCCATGGTACATAGAGCTTAGAGTTACCAGACATTCATCTTTCAGCCTCCAACGTTAAGTCATATCGCGTTAGTATGAAATGATGTTTAAATGGGTCCATGGTACATAGAGCTTAGAGTTACCTCACATTCGTCTTTCAGCCTCCAACGTTAAGTCACATCGCGTCAGTATGAAATGATGTTTAAATGGGTCCATGGTACATAGAGCTTAGAGTTACCAGACATTCATCTTTCAGCCTCCAACGTTAAGTCATATCGCGTCAGTATGAAATGATGTTTAAATGTGTCCATGTTACATAGAGCTTTGTTACCTGACATTCATCTTTCAGCCTCCAACGTTAAGTCACATCGCGCTAGTATGAAATGATGTTTAAATGTGTCCATGTTACATAGAGCTTTGTTACCTGATATTCATCTTTCAGCCTCCAACGTTAAGTCATATCGCGCTAGTATGAAATGATGTTTGAATGTGTCCATGTTACATAGAGCTTTGTTACCTGACATTCATCTTTCAGCCTCCAACGTTAAGTCATATCGCGCTAGTATGAAATGATGTTTAAATGTGTCCATGTTACATAGAGCTTTGTTACCTGACATTCATCTTTCAGCCTCCAACGTTAAGTCACATCGCGCTAGTATGAAATGATGTTTAAATGAGTCCATGGTACATAGAGCTTAGTTACCTAAAATTCATCTTTCAGCCTCCAACGTTAAGTCACATCGCGCTAGTATGAAATGATGTTTAAATGTGTCCATGTTACATAGAGCTTAGTTACCTAAAATTCATCTTTCAGCCTCCAACGTTAAGTCATATCGCGCTAGTATGAAATGATGTTTAAATGAGTCCATGGTACATAGAGCTTAGTTACCTAAAATTCATCTTTCAGCCTCCAACGTTAAGTCACATCGCGCTAGTATGAAATGATGTTTAAATGTGTCCATGTTACATAGAGCTTAGTTACCTAAAATTCATCTTTCAGCCTCCAACGTTAAGTCACATCGCGTTAGTATGAAATGATGTTTAAATGAGTACATGTTACATGGAGCTTAGAGTTACCAGACATTCATCTTTCAGCCTCCAACGTTAAGTCACATCGCACTAGTATGAAATGATGTTTAAATGACTCCATGGTACATGGAGCTTAGAGTTACCAGACATTCATCTTTCAGCTTCCAACGTTAAGTCATATCGCGCTAGTATGAAATGATGTTTAAATGAGTCCATGGTACATGGAGCTTAGAGTTACCAGACATTCATCTTTCAGCTTCCAACGTTAAGTCACATCGCGTCAGTATGAAATGATGTTTAAATGAGTACATGGTACATAGAGCTTAGTTACCAGACATTCATCTTTCATCCTCCAACGTTAAGTCAGATCGCGCTAGTATGAAATGATGTTTAAATGAGTCCATGGTACATAGAGCTTAGAGTTACCAGACATTCATCTTTCATCCTCCAACGTTAAGTCACATCGCGCTAGTATGAAATGATGTTTAAATGGGTCCATGGTACATAGAGCTTAGAGTTACCAGACATTCATCTTTCATCCTCCAACGTTAAGTCATATCGCGCTAGTATGAAATGATGTTTAAATGAGTCCATGGTACATAGAGCTTAGAGTTTCCTGACATTCATATTTCATCCTGCAAAGTTTAGTCACATCGCGTTAGTGTGAAATGATGTTTCAATGGGTCCATGGTACATAGAGCTTAGTTACCAGACATTCATCTTTCATCCTCCAACGTTAAGTCACATCGCGCTAGTATGAAATGATGTTTAAATGAGTACATGGTACATAGAGCTTAGTTACCAGACATTCATCTTTCAGCCTCCAACGTTAAGTCAGATCGCGCTAGTATGAAATGATGTTTAAATGAGTCCATGGTACATAGAGCTTAGAGTTACCAGACATTCATCTTTCATCCTCCAACGTTAAGTCACATCGCGCTAGTATGAAATGATGTTTAAATGGGTCCATGGTACATAGAGCTTAGAGTTACCAGACATTCATCTTTCATCCTCCAACGTTAAGTCATATCGCGCTAGTATGAAATGATGTTTAAATGAGTCCATGGTACATAGAGCTTAGAGTTTCCAGACATTCATATTTCATCCTGCAAAGTTTAGTCACATCGCGTTAGTGTGAAATGATGTTTCAATGGGTCCATGGTAAATGGAGCTTAGAGTTACCAGACATTCATCTTTCATCCTCCAACGTTAAGTCATATCGCGTCAGTATGAAATGATGTTTAAATGGGTCCATGGTACATGGAGCTTAGAGTTACCAGACATTCATCTTTCATCCTCCAGCGTTAAGTCATATCGCGTCAGTATGAAATGATGTTTAAATGAGTCCATGGAACATGGAGCTTAGAGTTACCAGACATTCATCTTTCATCCTCCAGCGTTAAGTCATATCGCGTCAGTATGAAATGATGTTTAAATGGGTCCATGGAACATGGAGCTTAGAGTTACCAGACATTCATTTTTCAGCCCCCAACGTTAAGTCACATCGCGCTAGTATGAAATGATGTTTAAATGGGTCCATGGTACATGGAGCTTTTAGTTACCAGACATTCATTTTTCAGCCCCCAACGTTAAGTCATATCGCGTTAGTATGAAATGATGTTTAAATGGGTCCATGGAACATGGAGCTTAGAGTTACCAGACATTCATTTTTCAGCCCCCAACGTTAAGTCATATCGCGTTAGTATGAAATGATGTTTAAATGGGTCCATGGTACATGGAGCTTAGAGTTACCAGACATTCATTTTTCAGCCCCCAACGTTAAGTCATATCGCGTTAGTATGAAATGATGTTTAAATGAGTCCATGGTACATAGAGCTTAGAGTTACCTGACATTCATCTTTCAGCCCCCAACGTTAAGTCATATCGCGCTAGTATGAAATGATGTTTAAATGGGTCCATGGTACATGGAGCTTAGAGTTACCTGACATTCATCTTTCATCCTCCAACGCTAAGTCATATCGCGTCAGTATGAAATGATGTTTAAATGGGTCCATGGTACATGGAGCTTAGAGTTACCTGAC
Source organism: Mantis religiosa (assembly GCA_030765055.1). Classification (NCBI taxonomy): domain Eukaryota; kingdom Metazoa; phylum Arthropoda; class Insecta; order Mantodea; family Mantidae; genus Mantis; species Mantis religiosa. Next base: position 14,183,543 of record CM060954.1, on the reverse strand, counting down.
ATTCATCTTTCATCCTCCAACGTTAAGTCATATCGCGTCAGTATGAAATGACGTTTAAATGGGTCCATGGTACATAGAGCTTAGAGTTACCAGACATTCATCTTGCAGCCTCCAACGTTAAGTCATATCGCGTCAGTATGAAATGACGTTTAAATGGGTCCATGGTACATACAGCTTAGAGTTACCAGACATTCATCTTGCAGCCTCCAACGTTAAGTCATATCGCGCTAGTATGAATTGATGTTTAAATGGGTCCATGGTACATGGAGCTTAGAGTTACCAGACATTCATCTTTCATCCTCCAACGTTAAGTCATATCGCGTCAGTATGAAATGACGTTTAAATGGGTCCATGGTACATAGAGCTTAGAGTTACCTGACATTCATCTTTCATCCTCCAACGTTAAGTCAGATCGCGCTAGTATGAACTGACGTTTAAATGGGTCCATGGTACATAGAGCTTAGAGTTACCAGACATTCATCTTGCAGCCTCCAACGTTAAGTCATATCGCGTCAGTATGAAATGACGTTTAAATGGGTCCATGGTACATAGAGCTTAGAGTTACCAGACATTCATCTTTCATCCTCCAACGTTAAGTCATATCGCGTCAGTATGAAATGACGTTTAAATGGGTCCATGGTACATAGAGCTTAGAGTTACCAGACATTCATCTTTCAGCCTCCAACGTTAAGTCACATCGCGCTAGTATGAAATGATGTTTAAATGGGTCCTTGGTACATGGAGCTTAGGGTTACCAGACATTCATCTTTCATCCTCCAACGTTAAGTCATATCGCGTTAGTATGAAATGATGTTTAAATGGGTCCATGGTGCATAGAGCTTAGAGTTACCAGACATTCATCTTTCAGCCTCCAACGTTAAGTCATATCGCGTCAGTATGAAATGACGTTTAAATGGGTCCATGGTACATGGAGCTTAGAGTTACCAGACATTCATCTTTCATCCTCCAACGTTAAGTCATATCGCGTTAGTATGAAATGACGTTTAAATGGGTCCATGGTACATGGAGCTTAGAGTTACCAGACACTCATCTTTCATCCTCCAACGTTAAGTCATATCGCGTTAGTATGAAATGACGTTTAAATGGGTCCTTGGGACATAGAGCTTAGAGTTACCAGACATTCATCTTTCATCCTCCAACGTTAAGTCATATCGCGTTAGTATGAAATGATGTTTAAATGGGTCCATGGTGCATAGAGCTTAGAGTTACCAGACATTCATCTTTCAGCCTCCAACGTTAAGTCATATCGCGTCAGTATGAAATGACGTTTAAATGGGTCCATGGTACATGGAGCTTAGAGTTACCAGACATTCATCTTTCATCCTCCAACGTTAAGTCATATCGCGTTAGTATGAAATGATGTTTAAATGGGTCCTTGGTACATAGAGCTTAGAGTTACCATACATTCATCTTTCAGCCTCCAACGTTAAGTCATATCGCGTTAGTATTAAATGATGTTTAAATGGGTCCTTGGTACATAGAGCTTAGAGTTACCAGACATTCATCTTTCATCCTCCAACGTTAAGTCATATCGCGTCAGTATGAAATGATGTTTAAATGGGTCCATGGTACATAGAGCTTAGAGTTACCAGACATTCATCTTTCAGCCTCCAACGTTAAGTCATATCGCGTTAGTATGAAATGATGTTTAAATGGGTCCATGGTACATAGAGCTTAGAGTTACCAGACCTTCATCTTTCATCCTCCAACGTTAAGTTATATCGCGCTAGTATGAAATGTTTAAATGGGTCCATGGTACATAGAGCTTAGAGTTACCCGACATTCATCTTTCATCCTCCAGCGTTAAGTCATATCACGCTAGCATGAAATGATGTTTAAATGGGTCCATGGTACATAGAGCTTAGAGTTACCAGACATTCATCTTTCAGCCTCCAACGTTAAGTCACATCGCGCTAGTATGAAATGTTTAAATGAGTCCATGGTACATAGAGCTTAGAGTTACCAGACATCATCTTTCAGCCTCCAATGTTAAGTCACATCGCGCTTGTATGAAATGATGTTTAAATGAGTCCATGGTACATAGAGCTTAGAGTTACCTGACATTTATCTTTCAGCCTCCAACGTTAAGTCATATCACGCTAATATGAAATGATGTTTAAATGGGTCCATGGTACATAGAGCTTAGAGTTACCAGACATTCATCTTTCATCCTCCAACGTTAAGTCACATCGCGCTAGTATGAAATGATGTTTAAATGGGTCCATGGTACATAGAGCTTAGAGTTACCAGACATTCATCTTTCATCCTCCAACGTTAAGTCATATCACGCTAATATGAAATGATGTTTAAATGAGTCCATGGTACATAGAGCTTAGAGTTACCAGACATTCATCTTTCATCCTCCAACGTTAAGTCACATCGCGCTAGTATGAAATGATGTTTAAATGGGTCCATGGTACATAGAGCTTAGAGTTACCAGACATTCATCTTTCAGCCTCCAACGTTAAGTCACATCGCGCTAGTATGAAATGATGTTTAAATGGGTCCATGGTACATAGAGCTTAGAGTTACCAGACATTCATCTTTCATCCTCCAACGTTAAGTCATATCACGCTAATATGAAATGATGTTTAAATGAGTCCATGGTACATAGAGCTTAGAGTTACCAGACATTCATCTTTCATCCTCCAACGTTAAGTCACATCGCGCTAGTATGAAATGATGTTTAAATGGGTCCATGGTACATAGAGCTTAGAGTTACCAGACATTCATCTTTCAGCCTCCAACGTTAAGTCACATCGCGCTTGTATGAAATGATGTTTAAATGAATCCATGGTACATAGAGCTTAGAGTTACCTGACATTTATCTCTCAGCCTCCAACGTTAAGTCATATCACGCTAGTATGAAATGATGTTTAAATGGGTCCATGGTACATAGAGCTTAGAGTTACCAGACATTCATCTTTCAGCCTCCAACTTTAAGTCACATCGCGCTAGTATGAAATGATGTTTAAATGGGTCCATGGTACATAGAGCTTAGAGTTACCAGACATTCATCTTTCATCCTCCAACGTTAAGTCATATCGCGCTAGTATGAAATGTTTAAATGGGTCCATGGTACATAGAGCTTAGAGTTACCAGACCTTCAACTTTCATCCTCCAACGTTAAGTCACATCGCGCTAGTATGAAATGATGTTTAAATGGGTCCATGGTACATAGAGCTTAGAGTTACCAGACCTTCATCTTTCATCCTCCAACGTTAAGTTATATCGCGCTAGTATGAAATGATGTTTAAATGGGTCCATGGTACATAGAGCTTAGAGTTACCAGACATTCATCTTTCAGCCTCCAACGTTAAGTCACATCGCGCTAGTATGAAATGATGTTTAAATGGGTCCATGGTACATAGAGCTTAGAGTTACCTGACATTCATCTTTCAACCTCCAACGTTAAGTCACATCGCGCAAGTATGAAATGTTTAAATGGGTCCATGATACATAGAGCTTAGAGTTACCAGTCATTCATCTTTCAACTTCCAACGTTAAGTCACATCGCGTTAGTATGAAATGATGTTTAAATGGGTCCATGGTACATAGAGCTTAGAGTTACCAGACATTCATCTTTCATCCTCCAACGTTAAGTCACATCGCGTTAGTATGAAATGATGTTTAAATGGTTCCATGGTACATAGAGCTTAGAGTTACCAGACATTCATCTTTCATCCTCCAACGTTAAGTCACATCGCGTTAGTATGAAATGATGTTTAAATGAGTCCATGGTACATAGAGCTTAGAGTTACCAGACATTCATCTTTCATCCTCCAACGTTAAGTCACATCGCGTCAGTATGAAATGTTGTTTAAATGGGTCCATGGTACATAGAGCTTAGAGTTACCAGACATTCATCTTTCAGCCTCCAACGTTAAGTCATATCGCGCTAGTATGAAATGATGTTTAAATGGGTCCATGGTACATAGAGCTTAGAGTTACCAGACATTCATCTTTCAACTTCCAACGTTAAGTCACATCGCGTTAGTATGAAATGATGTTTAAATGGGTCCATGGTACATAGAGCTTAGAGTTACCAGACATTCATCTTTCATCCTCCAACGTTAAGTCACATCGCGCTAGTATGAAATGATGTTTAAATGGGTCCATGGTACATAGAGCTTAGAGTTACCAGACATTCATCTTTCATCCTCCAACGTTAAGTCATATCGCGCTAGTATGAAATGATGTTTAAATGGGTCCATGGTACATAGAGCTTAGAGTTACCAGACATTCATCTTTCATCCTCCAACGTTAAGTCATATCGCGCTAGTATGAAATGATGTTTAAATGGGTCCATGGTACATAGAGCTTAGAGTTACCAGACATTCATCTTTCATCCTCCAACGTTAAGTCATATCGCGCTAGTATGAAATGTTTAAATGAGTCCATGGTACATAGAGCTTAGAGTTACCAGACATTCATCTTTCAGCCTCCAACGTTAAGTCATATCGCGTTAGTATGAAATGTTGTTTAAATGGGTCCATGGTACATAGAGCTTAGAGTTACCAGACATTCATCTTTCAGCCTCCAACGTTAAGTCATATCGCGTTAGTATGAAATGTTGTTTAAATGGGTCCATGGTACATAGAGCTTAGAGTTACCAAACATTCATCTTTCAGCCTCCAACGTTAAGTCATATCGCGTCAGTATGAAATGATGTTTAAATGGGTCCATGGTACATAGAGCTTAGAGTTACCTGACATTCATCTTTCATCCTCCAACGTTAAGTCATATCGCGTCAGTAAGAAATGATGTTTAAATGGGTCCATGGTACATAGAGCTTAGAGTTACCTGACATTCATCTTTCATCCTCCAACGTTAAGTCATATCGCGTTAGTATGAAATGATGTTTAAATGGGTCCATGGTACATAGAGCTTAGAGTTACCTGACATTCATCTTTCAGCCCCCAACGTTAAGTCATATCGCGCTAGTATGAAATGATGTTTAAATGGGTCCATGGTACATGGAGCTTAGAGTTACCTGACATTCATCTTTCATCCTCCAACGTTAAGTCATATCGCGTCAGTATGAAATGATGTTTAAATGGGTCCATGGTACATGGAGCTTAGAGTTACCTGACATTCATCTTTCATCCTCCAACGTTAAGTCATATCGCGTCAGTATGAAATGACGTTTAAATGGGTCCATGGTACATAGAGCTTAGAGTTACCAGACATTCATCTTGCAGCCTCCAACGTTAAGTCATATCGCGTCAGTATGAAATGACGTTTAAATGGGTCCATGGTACATAGAGCTTAGAGTTACCAGACATTCATCTTGCAGCCTCCAACGTTAAGTCATATCGCGCTAGTATGAATTGATGTTTAAATGGGTCCATGGTACATGGAGCTTAGAGTTACCAGACATTCATCTTTCATCCTCCAACGTTAAGTCATATCGCGTCAGTATGAAATGACGTTTAAATGGGTCCATGGTACATAGAGCTTAGAGTTACCTGACATTCATCTTTCATCCTCCAACGTTAAGTCAGATCGCGCTAGTATGAACTGACGTTTAAATGGGTCCATGGTACATAGAGCTTAGAGTTACCAGACATTCATCTTGCAGCCTCCAACGTTAAGTCATATCGCGTCAGTATGAAATGACGTTTAAATGGGTCCATGGTACATAGAGCTTAGAGTTACCAGACATTCATCTTTCATCCTCCAACGTTAAGTCATATCGCGTCAGTATGAAATGACGTTTAAATGGGTCCATGGTACATAGAGCTTAGAGTTACCAGACATTCATCTTTCAGCCTCCAACGTTAAGTCACATCGCGCTAGTATGAAATGATGTTTAAATGGGTCCATGGTACATGGAGCTTAGAGTTACCAGACACTCATCTTTCATCCTCCAACGTTAAGTCATATCGCGTTAGTATGAAATGACGTTTAAATGGGTCCTTGGGACATAGAGCTTAGAGTTACCAGACATTCATCTTTCATCCTCCAACGTTAAGTCATATCGCGTTAGTATGAAATGATGTTTAAATGGGTCCATGGTGCATAGAGCTTAGAGTTACCAGACATTCATCTTTCAGCCTCCAACGTTAAGTCATATCGCGTCAGTATGAAATGACGTTTAAATGGGTCCATGGTACATGGAGCTTAGAGTTACCAGACATTCATCTTTCATCCTCCAACGTTAAGTCATATCGCGTTAGTATGAAATGATGTTTAAATGGGTCCTTGGTACATAGAGCTTAGAGTTACCAGACATTCATCTTTCAGCCTCCAACGTTAAGTCATATCGCGTTAGTATGAAATGATGTTTAAATGGGTCCTTGGTACATAGAGCTTAGAGTTACCAGACATTCATCTTTCATCCTCCAACGTTAAGTCATATCGCGTCAGTATGAAATGATGTTTAAATGGGTCCATGGTACATAGAGCTTAGAGTTACCAGACATTCATCTTTCAGCCTCCAACGTTAAGTCATATCGCGTTAGTATGAAATGATGTTTAAATGGGTCCATGGTACATAGAGCTTAGAGTTACCAGACCTTCATCTTTCATCCTCCAACGTTAAGTTATATCGCGCTAGTATGAAATGTTTAAATGGGTCCATGGTACATAGAGCTTAGAGTTACCCGACATTCATCTTTCATCCTCCAGCGTTAAGTCATATCACGCTAGCATGAAATGATGTTTAAATGGGTCCATGGTACATAGAGCTTAGAGTTACCAGACATTCATCTTTCAGCCTCCAACGTTAAGTCACATCGCGCTAGTATGAAATGTTTAAATGAGTCCATGGTACATAGAGCTTAGAGTTACCAGACATCATCTTTCAGCCTCCAATGTTAAGTCACATCGCGCTTGTATGAAATGATGTTTAAATGAGTCCATGGTACATAGAGCTTAGAGTTACCTGACATTTATCTTTCAGCCTCCAACGTTAAGTCATATCACGCTAATATGAAATGATGTTTAAATGGGTCCATGGTACATAGAGCTTAGAGTTACCAGACATTCATCTTTCATCCTCCAACGTTAAGTCACATCGCGCTAGTATGAAATGATGTTTAAATGGGTCCATGGTACATAGAGCTTAGAGTTACCAGACATTCATCTTTCATCCTCCAACGTTAAGTCATATCACGCTAATATGAAATGATGTTTAAATGAGTCCATGGTACATAGAGCTTAGAGTTACCAGACATTCATCTTTCATCCTCCAACGTTAAGTCACATCGCGCTAGTATGAAATGATGTTTAAATGGGTCCATGGTACATAGAGCTTAGAGTTACAAGACATTCATCTTTCAGCCTCCAACGTTAAGTCATATCGCGCTAGTATAAAATGATGTTTAAATGGGTCCATGGTACATAGAGCTTAGAGTTACCAGACATTCATCTTTCATCCTCCAACGTTAAGTCATATCACGCTAATATGAAATGATGTTTAAATGAGTCCATGGTACATAGAGCTTAGAGTTACCAGACATTCATCTTTCATCCTCCAACGTTAAGTCACATCGCGCTAGTATGAAATGATGTTTAAATGGGTCCATGGTACATAGAGCTTAGAGTTACCAGACATTCATCTTTCAGCCTCCAACGTTAAGTCACATCGCGCTTGTATGAAATGATGTTTAAATGAGTCCATGGTACATAGAGCTTAGAGTTACCTGACATTTATCTCTCAGCCTCCAACGTTAAGTCATATCACGCTAGTATGAAATGATGTTTAAATGGGTCCATGGTACATAGAGCTTAGAGTTACCAGACATTCATCTTTCAGCCTCCAACGTTAAGTCACATCGCGCTAGTATGAAATGATGTTTAAATGGGTCCATGGTACATAGAGCTTAGAGTTACCAGACATTCATCTTTCATCCTCCAACGTTAAGTCATATCGCGCTAGTATGAAATGTTTAAATGGGTCCATGGAACATAGAGCTTAGAGTTACCAGACCTTCAACTTTCATCCTCCAACGTTAAGTCACATCGCGCTAGTATGAAATGATGTTTAAATGGGTCCATGGTACATAGAGCTTAGAGTTACCAGACCTTCATCTTTCATCCTCCAACGTTAAGTTATATCGCGCTAGTATGAAATGATGTTTAAATGGGTCCATGGTACATAGAGCTTAGAGTTACCAGACATTCATCTTTCAGCCTCCAACGTTAAGTCACATCGCGCTAGTATGAAATGATGTTTAAATGGGTCCATGGTACATAGAGCTTAGAGTTACCTGACATTCATCTTTCAACCTCCAACGTTAAGTCACATCGCGCAAGTATGAAATGTTTAAATGGGTCCATGATACATAGAGCTTAGAGTTACCAGTCATTCATCTTTCAACTTCCAACGTTAAGTCACATCGCGTCAGTATGAAATGACGTTTAAATGGGTCCATGGTACATGGAGCTTAGAGTTACCAGACATTCATCTTTCATCCTCCAACGTTAAGTCATATCGCGTTAGTATGAAATGACGTTTAAATGGGTCCATGGTACATGGAGCTTAGAGTTACCAGACACTCATCTTTCATCCTCCAACGTTAAGTCATATCGCGTTAGTATGAAATGACGTTTAAATGGGTCCTTGGGACATAGAGCTTAGAGTTACCAGACATTCATCTTTCAACCTCCAACGTTAAGTCACATCGCGCAAGTATGAAATGTTTAAATGGGTCCATGATACATAGAGCTTAGAGTTACCAGTCATTCATCTTTCAACTTCCAACGTTAAGTCACATCGCGTTAGTATGAAATGATGTTTAAATGGGTCCATGGTACATAGAGCTTAGAGTTACCAGACATTCATCTTTCATCCTCCAACGTTAAGTCACATCGCGTCAGTATGAAATGTTGTTTAAATGGGTCCATGGTACATAGAGCTTAGAGTTACCAGACATTCATCTTTCAGCCTCCAACGTTAAGTCATATCGCGCTAGTATGAAATGATGTTTAAATGGGTCCATGGTACATAGAGCTTAGAGTTACCAGACATTCATCTTTCAGCCTCCAACGTTAAGTCATATCGCGCTAGTATGAAATGATGTTTAAATGGGTCCATGGTACATAGAGCTTAGAGTTACCAGACATTCATCTTTCATCCTCCAACGTTAAGTCATATCGCGCTAGTATGAAATGATGTTTAAATGGGTCCATGGTACATAGAGCTTAGAGTTACCAGACATTCATCTTTCATCCTCCAACGTTAAGTCATATCGCGCTAGTATGAAATGATGTTTAAATGGGTCCATGGTACATAGAGCTTAGAGTTACCAGACATTCATCTTTCATCCTCCAACGTTAAGTCATATCGCGCTAGTATGAAATGTTTAAATGAGTCCATGGTACATAGAGCTTAGAGTTACCAGACGTTCATCTTTCATCCTCCAACGTTAAGTCACATCGCGCTAGTATGAAATGATGTTTAAATGGGTCCATGGTACATAGAGCTTAGAGCTACCAGACATTCATCTTTCATCCTCCAACGTTAAGTCATATCGCGCTAGTATGAAATGTTTAAATGAGTCCATGGTACATAGAGCTTAGTTACCTGACATTCATCTTTCATCCTCCAACGTTAAGTCATATCGCGTTAGTATGAAATGATGTTTAAATGAGTCCATGGTACATAGAGCTTAGTTACCTGACATTCATCTTTCATCCTCCAACGTTAAGTCATATCGCGCTAGTATGAAATGATGTTTAAATGAGTCCATGGTACATAGAGCTTAGTTACCAGACATTCATCTTTCATCCTCCAACGTTAAGTCATATCGCGTTAGTATGAAATGATGTTTAAATGAGTCCATGGTACATAGAGCTTAGTTACCAGACATACATCTTTCAGCCTCCAACGTTAAGTCATATCGCGCTAGTATGAAATGATGTTTAAATGAGTCCATGGTACTTAGAGCTTAGAGTTACCAGACATTCATCTTTCATCCTCCAACGTTAAGTCACATCGCGCTAGTATGAAATGATGTTTAAATGAGTCCATGGTACATAGAGCTTAGTTACCAGACATTCATCTTTCATCCTCCAACGTTAAGTCACATCGCGCTAGTATGAAATGATGTTTAAATGGGTCCATGGTACATAGAGCTTAGAGTTACCAGACATTCATCTTTCAGCCTCCAACGTTAAGTCATATCGCGTTAGTATGAAATGATGTTTAAATGAGTCAATGGTACCTAGAGCTTAGAGTTACCAGACATACATCTTTCAGCCTCCAACGTTAAGTCATATCGCGTTAGTATGAAATGATGTTTAAATGAGTCCATGGTACATAGAGCTTAGAGTTACCAGACATTCATCTTTCAGCCTCCAACGTTAAGTCATATCGCGTTAGTATGAAATGATGTTTAAATGAGTCCATGGTACATAGAGCTTAGTTACCAGACATACATCTTTCAGCCTCCAACGTTAAGTCATATCGCGTTAGTATGAAATGTTTAAATGAGTCCATGGTACCTAGAGCTTAGTTACCAGACATTCATCTTTCAGCCTCCAACGTTAAGTCACATCGCGTCAGTATGAAATGATGTTTAAATGGGTCCATGGTACATAGAGCTTAGAGTTACCAGACATTCATCTATCAGCCTCCAACGTTAAGTCATATCGCGCTAGTATGAAATGATGTTTAAATGAGTCCATGGTACATAGAGCTTAGTTACCTGACATTCATCTATCAGCCTCCAACGTTAAGTCATATCGCGCTAGTATGAAATGTTTAAATGGGTCCATGGTACATAGAGCTTAGAGTTACCAGACATTTATCTTTCATCCTCCAACGTTAAGTCATATCGCGCTAGTATGAAATGTTTAAATGGGTCCATGGTACATAGAGCTTAGAGTTACCAGACGTTCATCTTTCATCCCCCAACGTTAAGTCACATCGCGTCAGTATGAAATGTTTAAATGAGTCCATGGTACATAGAGCTTAGAGTTACCAGACATTCATCTTTCAGCCTCCAACGTTAAGTCACATCGCGTCAGTATGAAATGATGTTTAAATGGGTCCATGGTACATAGAGCTTAGAGTTACCAGATATTCATCTTTCAGTCTACAACGTTAAGTCACATCGCGTCAGTATGAAATGATGTTTAAATGGGTCCATGGTACATAGAGCTTAGAGTTACCAGACATTCATCTTTCATCCTCCAAGGTTAAGTCACATCGCGTCAGTATGAAATGATGTTTAAATGGGTCCATGGTACATAGAGCTTAGAGTTACCAGATATTCATCTTTCAGTCTACAACGTTAAGTCACATCGCGCTAGTATGAAATGATGTTTAAATGAGTCCATGGTACATGGAGCTTAGAGTTACCAGACATTCATCTTTCAGCCTCCAACGTTAAGTCATATCGCGCTAGTATAAAATGATGTTTAAATGAGTCCATGGTACATAGAGCTTAGAGTTACCAGACATTCATCTTTCATCCTCCAACGTTAAGTCATATCGCGCTAGTATGAAATGATGTTTAAATGAGTCCATGGTACATAGAGCTTAGAGTTACCTGACATTCATCTTTCAGTCTACAACGTTAAGTCACATCGCGCTAGTATGAAATGATGTTTAAATGAGTCCATGGTACATAGAGCTTAGAGTTATCTGACATTCATCTTTCAGTCTCCAACGTTAAGTCACATGGCGCTAGTATGAAATGATGTTTAAATGAGTCCATGGTACATAGAGCTTAGAGTTACCTGACATTCATCTTTCAGTCTACAACGTTAAGTCACATCGCGCTAGTATAAAATGATGTTTAAATGGGTCCATGGTACATAGAGCTTAGAGTTACCAGATATTCATCTTTCAGTCTCCAACGTTAAGTCACATCGCGTTAGTATGAAATGATGTTTAAATGGGTCCATGGTACATAGAGCTTAGAGTTACCAGACATTCATCTTTCAGTCTCCAACGTTAAGTCACATGGCGCTAGTATGAAATGATGTTTAAATGAGTCCATGGTACATAGAGCTTAGAGTTACCTGACATTCATCTTTCAGTCTACAACGTTAAGTCACATCGCGCTAGTATGAAATGATGTTTAAATGGGTCCATGGTACATAGAGCTTAGTTACCAGACATTCATCTTTCAGCCTCCAACGTTAAGTCACATCGCGTTAGTATGAAATGATGTTTAAATGGCTCCATGGTACATAGAGCTTAGAGTTACCAGTCATTCATCTTTCAACCTCCAACGTTAAGTCACATCGCACTAGTATGAAATGATGTTTAAATGAGTCCATGGTGCATAGAGCTTAGAGTTACCTGACATTCATCTTTCATCCTCCAACGTTAAGTCACATCGCGCTAGTATGAAATGATGTTTAAATGGGTCCATGGTACATAGAGCTTAGAGTTACCAGACATTCATCTTTCATCCTCCAACGTTAAGTCACATCGCGCTAGTATGAAATGATGTTTAAATGGGTCCATGGTACATAGAGCTTAGAGTTACCAGACATTCATCTTTCATCCTCCAACGTTAAGTCATATCGCGTCAGTATGAAATGATGTTTAAATGGGTCCATGGTACATAGAGCTTAGAGTTACCAGACATTCATCTTTCATCCTCCAACGTTAAGTCATATCGCGTCAGTATGAAATGATGTTTAAATGGGTCCATGGTACATAGAGCTTAGAGTTACCTGACATTCATCTTTCATCCTGCAACGTTAAGTCATATCGCGTCAGTATGAAATGATGTTTAAATGGGTCCATGGTGCATAGAGCTTAGAGTTACCAGACATTCATCTTTCATCCTCCAACGTTAAGTCACATCGCGCTAGTATGAAATTATGTTTAAATGGGTCCATGGTACATAGAGCTTAGAGTTACCAGACATTCATCTTTCATCCTGCAACGTTAAGTCATATCGCGTCAGTATGAAATGATGTTTAAATGGGTCCATGATACATAGAGCTTAGAGTTACCAGACATTCATCTTTCAGCCTCCAACGTTAAGTCACATCGCGCTAGTATGAAATTATGTTTAAATGGGTCCATGGTACATAGAGCTTAGAGTTACCAGACATTCATCTTTCATCCTCCAACGTTAAGTCACATCGCGCTAGTATGAAATGATGTTTAAATGGGTCCATGGTACATAGAGCTTAGAGTTACCAGACATTCATCTTTCATCCTCCAACGTTAAGTCAGATCGCGCTAGTATGAAATGATGTTTAAATGAGTCCATGGTACATAGAGCTTAGAGTTACCAGACATTCATCTTTCATCCTCCAACGTTAAGTCACATCGCGCTAGTATGAAATGATGTTTAAATGGGTCCTTGGTACATAGAGCTTAGAGTTACCAGACACTCATCTTTCAACCTCTAACTTTAAGTCATATCGCGTCAGTATGAAATGATGTTTAAAGGGTCATTGGTACATAGAGCTTAGAGTTACCAGATATTCATCTTTCAGCCTCCAACGTTAAGTCACATCGCGCTAGTATGAAATGTTTAAATGAGTCCATGGTACATGGAGCTTAGAGTTACCAGACATTCATCTTTCATCCTCCAACGTTAAGTCACATCGCGCTAGTATGAAATGTTTAAATGGGTCCATGGTACATAGAGCTTAGAGTTACCAGACATTCATCTTTCAGCCTCCGACGTTAAGTCATATCGCGTCAGTATGAAATGATGTTTAAATGAGTCCATGGTACATGGAGCTTAGAGTTACCTGACATTCATCTTTCAGGATGACGGAAATTCTCCAACTTTAGGACATATCAGATAATTATTGAAATGATACTCAAATGAGACAGTAGAGCCATTTCTCTCAAGATAAAGTTCTGTATAACAGTCAGTAAAAAAGTAGTATATATATATATTCTAAATTGCTAATCTTAGGATTAGATTTTCGTATATAAGTTCGTACTTTTCAGGAATAGCAGTAAGTGTTTGAAGTTGGTTGTCGTGTTTAGAATGGTAGTTAAGACTTCAGTGATGTGATAAAGCGTATTCCTTGCATTCTGTGAGGAGATGGTTTACTGTGAGGCGGGTGTTCCTAAGGAGGTATCAGTGGGCTAACATGACCAATGCGGAGACCTGCTTCTTCCTGTTAAGAGAGTAGACAGGGGGAGAGCCTTTCCTTAGTATATTCAACTTTTATGGAGGCATTGATTCCAAATTTGTGCCCATTTTGTATTTATTGCTCTGGAGATGATTGTAAATCAATAGAGGGATTATAAGTCCTAATAATATTTATTTTATTCAACTTACAGTTATAAATGAAATGCAAAAGAAAAAGCAACTCAAGCAATTTTACCAATAACCTTATAAATGATCAATGTGACTGCCCTTTGTCACACGGCACACATAAAGTCTATAGCCCAGTTCTTCCCAAACGTTGAGAAGTGTGTATTCAGTAATTGTAACAACAGCTGCTTCAATCCGGTTTCTTAATTCAGAGAGGCCAGCTGGTAGCGGAGGCACGTACACACGATACTTGATGAAGCCCCAAAGGTAAAACTCGCATGGTGTTAGGTCAGGAGAACGTTGAGGCCCTATCTTTGGGGCCCTTGCGACCTATCCAGCGCTCGGGTACAGTGGCACTCAACCAATCGCGTACTTCGTTATGCCTGTGAGGTGGCGCACCATCTTGCTGGAAAGTAAAGTTCTATGGCTCATTTTCTTACAAATGAGGGAAGAGCCATTCCTCTAGTGTATCAAGGTAAGAAGTGCCAGTTACAGTAGGTTCACCAAAAAAGAAAGGCCCAGAAATTTTTCGCCGGAATACGGCAGAAAAAATTCCTTTACCTTAGGGGAATTACGTTGCATTTGTACCATCTCGTGAGGATTTTCTGAGCCCCAGATGCGCGTATTATGAGTGTTAACATGTACACTAAGGTGAAAGGTCGATACATCACTGAAGACAACACGAGCCATAAAATCGTCATCGTCATGAAACAACATGTCGTTTGCGAAGTTGGCACGTAATCCGTGGTCTGTCGGCTTTAGAGCCTGTAATAACTGTAAACGGTAAGGATGTAGCCATAAGCGTTTTCTTACAACTTTCCAAACAGCTGACACAGGAACTTGTAACTTATGACTAGCCTTCCGGACTGATTTCTTTGGGCTACGAGTGAACAACTCTCTCACTCGCTCAACAGCCTCTTCACTTACTGTTGGTCGTCCCGTGCTCTTCCCTTTACAAAGGCAGCCAGTATCTTCAAACTGACATCATCTACGAATGCTATCATCCCTAGAAGGATCACAACCGAACTTAAAGCGGAACGTACGTTGCACAGTAACTACAAGTTCGTACTTTGCAAACTGCAAAACACAAAACACTTTCTGTTTAGTAGTCGTCATCTTTGTTACTACCGCTGTCTAGCGGATTGTGGCAGAAACATTGCATGCACATGCACACTGATGCCAGCAAACAAAACTGTTTGAGTTGCTTTTGTATTTGACAGCCCATTTATAACTAAGTTTAATGTAATAAATATTATAAACAGTTAAAACCCCGATATTCTTTTATATACACCCTGTATAATAGTGGAAACGTAGAGTCAGACTGAAAAATTCAATGCCATAGCCGGGATTTGAACCACGGATCTTCTGGTTTCCGTCCAGCCGCACTACCATTGTGCTACTATGGCCAACGTGCCGATATGACATTAAATTCTCCAACTGACTCGTATTTTCCCGGTAAACCACTTAGGAGTTCTCATAAACACATGAGACAACTTTTTTTTTTTTTTATAAGCTTTATTAAAACAAATAACAAGGAGCATCGCTTCTCATATGGAAGCGGGGTTAGGTGAGGGAGAGTTCAGGTATGGTTGGGCAGATACCGCAATAAAGCACTCTGGTAATTGTCGTAGGTTATGTAGCAGCATCTATCATGCTGCTTGGCGTAAAGTACGAGGCCAGGATGGCAGGCATGGCTTGCGCCCTGGAAGCCAAACTGGGAATTCTGTGGCGGAGGTGTTTAACGGTATTTTCTGGAGGGTCCGGGCCGAGAGGGCGTTCCGGTACCGGTATTATGTCGAGTTGCGGAGTCATTTGGTCGGGTTTGGAGTTCAGTGAATATCAGGTCAAGAGATTCGTCGAGCATCTTGTGGTATTCTTCCACGCGATGCATTTTGTTGTCGCAGGCGGCGGTAAGTTGTAGGTGATGGTCAAGTCTTGTGCCGATGTTGTTAATTCCGTCCTGTGTAGTGTGTAGTGATTCAATTGTCTGCTTAAAGGAGCCTTCTATTGCTGTGAGATTGGGAACTATTGCTGCAAGATGTTTCTGTGAGTCGCGGTGGTTCTTGGCAAGGGCAGTCGTGATGGTGTCTTGAAGCGTTGCAAGTGTTGGTGTAATGTTGCTGACCTCGGTGTGCAGGCTTTGCAGGCTATCGGTGAGGGCGGATGCGGCGGTCGAGGTCTCAAGCGAAGTGAGGCGCCTGCTGATGTTCTGCACCTCTTCTTGAAGACCCTGTAGAATGGTCCTCAAGTCCTCGCCGGGTGCGGCAGCGGCGGCAGTTGGTGGTGCAGGTGTTTGTTGTGTCACTGGAGGCATCTGTGTGGTGAGTCGGCGAGGGTAGAGAGGGCAGTGCGCCTGGCCTGTGAAGTGGCCTAAGCCATCGCAGGTGGCGCAGTACCGGCGTCGGTAACGGAGGTCGTGACTGGTGCACTGCGATGTCAAGCCCGGCGCTCCGCAGTAGTGGCACCTGGGAGGTGCAGCGCAGGAGGTGGCGACGTGGCCGTAGCCACAGCAACGGCGACACGGAGTGTATCTTTGCGCTCTACTTGCCTCGATTTTGAGACACCGCCCTAATAAGGGCAGGCCCGTCCTCAAGGCAGCTTCGAGGTCGGCGGCGTCGGCGAACTGGAGACGGACCAGGTTAGAAGGTCCATGGCGGGTGAAGATCCTAGTGGCCCTGAGCGTGGAAGGCCAGCGTAGTTGTGCGGCGGCGAGGATGAAGTGTGTGGGCAGGTCCCGTGGCGCCCCACGGATGACTGCCGTGCATGTGGTGACTGCGGAGGCTGCGGTGGGCTCCCTGGGTGGGAGTCGGACTGGCTCGGCGGCTGGAGGAGTGTTGAGGGCTTCGGCGTATGTGGCCCGCATAGGTGAGCATGGTGCAGCGGTGCGTGGAGAGAGCTCGCTGGGCTGAGCTGCTACCACAGGAGCGGCAGCTGCTGCGTGCTCTGACGGGTCTGGCAGGACGGGCCGAGTGGCTCCGTTTGCCGGACGTGGCTGCTGCGGGCTGGGCTGTCGGGTGGCGGCTGGAGCTGGCTCGGAACTAGCCCAGAACTTGCCCCTGGGCTCAGCGGGCTGCCCCCTCTCTGCTGCCTGAACTGGGCGAGCAGTGGGAGACTGCGCCCGAGAGCTAGCAGGGGAAGTGCTGGCAGAAGAGGGCTGCGGTGGCTGCTTCTTAGCTCCCCGGCTGGGTTGCTTCTGCTCGGCGATTCCCTTCTTCTTTCCGGCGTTCTTCTTCCTCATGGTGAGCTCCTTCCCCGCTCACCATGAGGAAGAAGAACGCCTTAATGGCGACTTACTATGCTGTAAGTACTTTAAGACCCGGGCTTTATAGTTCGGACCACTATTAGGTACAACTGACTTGTGTTTTTCCCGGTAAACCACTAGGAGTTCTCATAAACACATGAGACAACTACCTTAATGACGACTTACTATGCTGTAAGTACTTTAAGGCCCGGGCTTTATAGTTCGGACCACTATGAGGTACAACTGACTCATGTTTTTCCCGGTAAACCACTTAGGAGTTCTCATAAACACATGAGACAACTACCTTAATGGCGACTTACTATGCTGTAAGTACTTTAAGGCCCGGGCTTTATAGTTCGGACCACTATTTGGTACAACTGACTCGTGTTTTTCCCGGTAAACCACTAGGAGTTCTCATAAACACATGAGACAACTACCTTAATGACGACTTACTATGCTGTAAGTACTTTAAGGCCCGGGCTTTATAGTTCGGACCACTATTAGGTACAACTGACTCGTGTTTTTTCCGGTAAACCACTAGGAGTTCTCATAAACACATGAGACAACTACCTTAATGACGACTTATTATGCTGTAAGTACTTTAAGACCCGGGCTTTATAGTTCGAACCACTATTAGGTACAACTGACTCGTGTTTTTTCCGGTAAACCACTTAGGAGTTCTCATAAACACATGAGACAACTACCTTAATGACGACTTACTATGCTGTAAGTACTTTAAGGCCCGGGCTTTATAGTTCGGACCACTATTTGGTACAACTGACTCGTGTTTTTCCCGGTAAACCACTTAGGAGTTCTCATAAACACATGAGACAACTACCTTAATGACGACTTATTATGCTGTAAGTACTTTAAGACCCGGGCTTTATAGTTCGAACCACTATTAGGTACAACTGACTCGTGTTTTTTCCGGTAAACCACTTAGGAGTTCTCATAAACACATGAGACAACTACCTTAATGACGACTTACTATGCTGTAAGTACTTTAAGGCCCGGACTTTATAGTTCGGACCACTATTAGGTACAACTGACTCGTGTTTTTCCCGGTAAACCACTAGGAGTTCTCATAAACACATGAGACAACTACCTTAATGACGACTTACTATGCTGTAAGTACTTTAAGGCCCGGACTTTATAGTTCGGACCACTATTAGGTACAACTGACTCGTGTTTTTCCCGGTAAACCACTAGGAGTTCTCATAAACACATGAGACAACTACCTTAACGACGACTTACTATGCTGTAAGTACTTTAAGACCCGGGCTTTATAGTTCGGACCACTATTAGGTACAACTGACTCGTGTTTTTCCTGGTAAACCACTAGGAGTTCTCATAAACACATGAGACAACTACCTTAATGACGACTTACTATGCTGTAAGTACTTTAAGACCCGGGCTTTATAGTTCGGACCACTATTAGGTACAACTGACTCGTGTTTTTCCTGGTAAACCACTAGGAGTTCTCATAAACACATGAGACAACTACCTTAATGGCGACTTACTATACTGTAAGTACTTTAAGGCCCGGACTTTATAGTTCGGACCGTTATTAGGTACAACTGACTCGTGTTTTTCCTGGTAAACCACTAGGAGTTCTCATAAACACATGAGACAACTACCTTAATGGCGACTTACTATGCTGTAAGTACTTTAAGGCCCGGACTTTATAGTTCGGACCGTTATTAGGTACAACTGACTCGTGTTTTTCCCGGTAAACCACTAGGAGTTCTCATAAACACATGAGACAACTACCTTAATGACGACTTACTATGCTGTAAGTACTTTAAGGCCCGGACTTTATAGTTCGGACCGTTATTAGGTACAACTGACTCGTGTTTTTCCCGGTAAACCACTAGGAGTTCTCATAAACACATGAGACAACTACCTTAATGACGACTTACTATGCTGTAAGTACTTTAAGGCCCGGGCTTTATAGTTCGGACCGTTATTAGGTACAACTGACTCGTGTTTTTCCCGGTAAACCACTAGGAGTTCTCATAAACACATGAGACAACTACCTTAATGACGACTTACTATGCTGTAAGTACTTTAAGGCCCGGACTTTATAGTTCGGACCGTTATTAGGTACAACTGACTCGTGTTTTTCCCGGTAAACCACTAGGAGTTCTCATAAACACATGAGACAACTACCTTAATGACGACTTACTATACTGTAAGTACTTTAAGGCCCGGGCTTTATAGTTCGGACCACTATTAGGTCAATTAACGGAAATTGTTCTTTCACACTGGCCGTGTGTATGCTAAAGTATGGAAAGGTAGAGTCAGACTGAAAAATTCAATGCCGTAGCCGGGATTTGAACCACGGATTAATTGATTAATTTCCATTAATTGACCTAATAGTGGTTTACTATATATAGCCCGGGCCTTAAAGTACTTACAATATGTAAGTCGCCATTAAGGTCTCATGTGTTTATGAGAACTCCTAAGTGGTTTACCGGGAAAATACGAGTCAGTTGGAGAATTTAATGTCATATCGGCACGTTGGCCATAGTAGCACAATGGTAGTGCGGCTGGACGGAAACCAGAAGATCCGTGGTTCAAATCCCGGCTATGGCATTGAATTTTTCAGTCTGACTCTACGTTTCCACAATTTAGCCTACACACGGCCAGTGTGAAAGAATAATTAATTACCCTGTATAATAGTTTAGTATTATACAACAATGGACCAGGCGGAAATGTCTCTACACATTTTAAAAAATTTTTTAATTATACCGTAGACAAACATACACAAAAGCCCATCAGCCTTTTTCTCAAAATGATATCCTGTTTCCTGGACTCTAGGAACAGCAAATCTATTTTCGGTGAATCTGGAATAGATCACAGATGAGTGGATTCTGAAAGTCATGTCAGCGTAACGACATGTTACCTCTCTGCTAGCTGAATTATAAATTTGCAGTTTTTGTGTCACGTCGATATGGAACAAAGTGCTGACGTTGTAACCCTGGAAATGAATACCTCTCTGCAGAGGTGACGTAATATTTTCTCTAACACATTATCATAATATGACTGTCAATTATTTTTGTCACTACAGCTGATCACTGAATAGCCATTAATGTCACATGGAATATTCATTACAGCAGACATGGCATTATCATCCAGTAATTGATGAATCCTGTTGTTTTGCATCTCATCTATTTATGATAGCTTTCAAAGAAACCACTTTAATTATTCTTCTGACGCTTTGGTTTAGAAGTGGGACCTAATAATGAACTCCAACATAGATACAAACTGTGTTAACACATGAGCATCTATGAATTTATAACAAAGGTCAGAGACGCTTTTGAATTTGTACGTGTAGAAGATCTTTGAGGAGGAAGGGATCACGTGAGACGATCTACTAACCGAAACTCCCGAAAGCGCTCGTAAAGTCTGTTTAGTTAACGCGTGTGCACGTCGGCTTCTGCCTTTGACGAACCCTTATAACCGTTTTACAACCCCCGACCCTCCTTCTCCCAGACCTTTCTGCAAGGTTGCCACCTTTCTCGATACGTCATGGGTATCGTACGAGGTTTCGTCTAAATAAATTATCTTATGTCCATTACTGCGAAACTTCCTTAGCTTTGACAATTATATATATATCTATATCTATATAATTCTACTGGATTCCATAATTACCCTTAACTTATTCAAAGTGCGGTATTTGAAACCCAGCTCCTTTAGGAGACCACGCAAAGTGAAGCGCCCATAAGGAAAATCACAAATTTCTTGCAAATGTGCAGTCAATTCGTCTAAGGTGGGCGCTCTCCCTTTTGCATAGAATCTATAAATTTCTCGACGAATTAAATCGCATGTGAAATTATCTACTTTAGAGAAACGTTTTCTTTTGTTTTCACACTTGATCGGCGTCTTTGGTATTCCTTTCGTCACAATATTTTCCTACTGTATTTCTGTGAACACCCAGAATTTATTATCAGGTTCATTGCACGACCCCTTACCAAGATTATTTGTCAGCACATATTTATATGTGTTCAAAACAAGCGCTTGAATTTGCTTAGAAACAGTTCCCGTTATAACTTTGTTTTTTGAGGCTTTTCCAGTAATATTATTCGGCCCAGTTATTTACACTATTGTCATCACTTTGATTATTTTCACGTGACTGAAAGTTATCTACTACTTCATTTGCATTTATCACTGCATTTCCCACCCACAGTTTCCACATCGTGATACACAACGAATTGCTGCACGTAATGAAACAGATCAACTGGAAGTTGGAACTTCGGCAACTGAGACTCTACGTGGAGTAGACATGCGTCTGTCACTTCGAGAAAATCAGGGTTGCTATTGGTCCTCAACGACAGTGTTCCATTTCTGAAGTGTGGAGATAGATTTATGACGGTCACTAGTGGGCGGGAGGTTCAGGTTCCTTTGACTCGGAACTGCACATGCGTTAACTAAACAGACTTTAACATGGCTCCTCCCTTAAGGCATCCCCGGATCTGGAGGATGACGATTTGCAGACACAAAACTACTTGTCATAATGTTATACCTGAAATAGCCAACTAGCATGAAAGGCCAAGTTAAGGGACAAGTGAGACGAAATGCAGGGAGAGTAATTTTTGGGAGAGGTGGCTATCCTTCTCAAGCTTCTCCTAAAAACTTGGAGGAATCCCAGGGGTGAAAAATGTTGACCATGGCTATCGAAATCACGACCCAGCACACGCTATATGAACATAAATGTTTGCCACTGCAATGAAACATGCGTACTAGTGATAGCATCTTAGTTGCGTAGTCAACTTCCTGGGACATCTGTCGATCTAATGAATTAGTGGATTGAAATTATAACTAGATACAAATTATAAAATCTATATAATATATACAGAGAAATTTTGTGTGTATATTTATGTAATATCAGAAGCCATTCAAATCATTTAGAAAATATTTTGCGCGCTGATGTGATGTATTGTACCAGGTGAACACATGCTTTGCATTACCACAGATTTATCAATAAATGCCGTTGTGTTGAACATGGATATCAAGAATTACTACTGACAATTAATTTCTTTTCAAACATAGCATGCTCGAATGACAACTCTTTTGCGGAGACAAAAGAAAGTGCTGACGCGTAAAAATCTGCGCCATCTGCCCGCAAATGAGAGCTCCAAAGTCACGGAGTATCCCTGAAACTTGAATGAGAGAGAAGAAATGGGGAAAAAGTGCTAGAGAGAAGAGCCTTGGTAAGGAAAATAATACTACGTAATTCATTTTTTTCCGACCAGGGAACACCACGGAAATGCCAATGGCGAATGTCGGCGGCTACCAGGAAATTAACCTAGGACCACGCAAATACGAGCCAACTGGAGCCAACCCGCTCCGTAAAATAGTTGGTACGATTTGGTCCGAAATGTGTGATTGCATTCTAGAAATCGAAATGAAGAGAACAACCCTTACGTGTCGTTGCTATATACAAACTCTGACATACATATAAACATAATTTGGAACTATTCTTCCTCTGTGGTGCAGGTATGTCGCTCCTGTGACGTCGTGAGTTTCATATTGGCAGAGGGTGATGTACCTTCTTTTAAAAATATCTAAACAATCCTACAGGAATACTCTATACAACTGTAAAAATAACAAACAAATAAGTACAGTGATTCTAGATATTAGTACGTTCATACAGACATTAATGTTTTATATATCTAAACATTCCTACCTAAACACTCTATACAACTGTAAAAACAACAAACAAATGAGTACAGTGATTCTAGATATTAGTACGTTCATACAGACAGACATTAATGTTTTATATATTGTGACTTTGGTGGGTTCGTGGAATGAAAAGTCCAATTACACCACTCAACAATGTTCTTTATTTCCACCGTCTTACTGTTTAACACTTGCCAATTACACAAAATTACTTGCTGCACACAGTTACAATTTACCAGTCCGTCCGTTACAATTTCCTTGTACTCGCGGTTACGTAAGCTCCGGTACACATTCACAGTTACGCACAGTCTTCCGTTGCACAACCCTTTCGTTCATTAACACGTCACTGACTAACTCTTACACCAAGAACTGCGACTGTCTCCTCACTGACAAAACCAACTCACTGACTGACTACCAAAACCAACTCAACAACTGACTCACACTGTCTGTCTGTAACCCTCTTTATAGGAATATCGCCGGTTTCTGGTGTTTACAAGATTGTTCTGGTAAACGAAAGATCGAGAAACAGGTAGAAGGAAAACAGACGACCAGTCATGTTTTCCCCTAACCACAAGCCTGTCACCACTACAAGACAAACGAGAAGGTGTGGCTAACGCGGTCCTTCCCCCTGCCTTCCGTTCGCAGCTGGTACAGGGTGTTCTAGCGGTCTCGTTACACTGCTCCCTCCTCAAAGCTGTTCGTCCTCGAACAGCCCCATCGTAGCGTGCGAGGCGGTCCAGGTGTACCACCAGCATCTGCCCGGAGTCTGAGCCAGAAGTAGCGCTGCCGTAGTTTGTGAATCATTCGGTTCGCTCCCAGGTGTCCTCCTGAAGTACCGGCGTGCACTTCCTCCAAGATTTCCGGGACCTTACTCCGGGGAAGTACCAACTGTCCTCTCTGCGCCTTCCCATCGGGTGACTCCCATACCCGGAACAGCACGCCCTCTCTCGTCTTCAACGAGTCCCATTGGGCCCAGTGCGACTTGTAGGTGGCGCTCCTCGGTGCGATGTCCTCCCAGGTCGGTCTCGTCCCTGCGTCCACTTCCCTCAAGAGTGGCCCCAAGTCTGCGTCCGCCAGTTGCTCCCTCCTCAGGCCTGCGCTATCCCAGCCTTCAGCAGGCACTGCCGCAACTACTCGGACTGCTGCGGCACGCTCCTCCTCTTCCACTCTTGTGCGCTCGTGGCCGTCCTGGATCTGCGATAGGACACCTCCAATGCAATGGTCGCTGGCGTCGGTGTCCACAATGAAGGCGCCACCCGGTTGTGGGAAACCCAAAATTGAAGCACTGCACAGGGTCCCCTTCGGGTGCTGGAAAGCGTCTTCGGCGTCCTCCGTCCACACATAAGGCCGGTTTTCCTCCGTCAGGCGGGTGAGGGGTTTTGCGATGTTGTCGGCCTTTTCCTCTAAATCATTAAGGCGGTCGTCTACTTGACCCTTCCGCTCGCCCAGTTCCGTCACGTCATCCCTCACGCCGGCCAACTGTTCTTCAAACTTGGCGGCGAGAGCCTCGTTCGCCACCTTCATTTCGGTAGCCGGACCGTCATTCGCTGCTCTCATTTCCGTGGTAACTCGGCCTTCACTTGTTCCATCTTCTCGGCGATGTTGTTTGCCGTCTTCATTTGTTTCAACTCTGCGGCGATGTTCTCCCTAGCCGTCCTGATTAGTTTCAGTTCCGCGGCCAGGTTATTTCTAGTCTCCA
Source organism: Mantis religiosa (assembly GCA_030765055.1). Lineage (NCBI taxonomy): Eukaryota > Metazoa > Arthropoda > Insecta > Mantodea > Mantidae > Mantis > Mantis religiosa. The sequence continues at coordinate 14,158,708 of CM060954.1, read as the reverse complement.
GCGTCTCTGTTAATTCGGCCCGCATTTCTTCCATCTTCCTGATGATGTTGTCTTTAGCCGTCTTCATTTCTTTCAGTTCCGCTAAAATCTTTTCTAATGCTGCCTCCATCGTTGTAATGTTCGGTGATGTTCTTTTCCCGCTTCCTGACACCAGTGTGACTTTGTGTTATCCCACTTCTTGACACCAGTGTGACTTTGTGTTATATCCCACTCCTGACACCAGTGTGACTTTGGTGGGTTCGTGGAATGAAAAGTCCAATTACACCACTCAACAATGTTCTTTATTTCCACCGTCTTACTGTTTAACACTTGCCAATTACACAAAATTACTTGCTGCACACAGTTACAATTTACCAGTCCGTCCGTTACAATTTCCTTGTACTCGCGGTTACGTAAGCTCCGGTACACATTCACAGTTACGCACAGTCTTCCGTTGCACAACCCTTTCGTTCATTAACACGTCACTGACTAACTCTTACACCAAGAACTGCGACTGTCTCCTCACTGACAAAACCAACTCACTGACTGACTACCAAAACCAACTCAACAACTGACTCACACTGTCTGTCTGTAACCCTCTTTATAGGAATATCGCCGGTTTCTGGTGTTTACAAGATTGTTCTGGTAAACGAAAGATCGAGAAACAGGTAGAAGGAAAACAGACGACCAGTCATGTTTTCCCCTAACCACAAGCCTGTCACCACTACAAGACAAACGAGGAGAAGGTGTGGCTAACGCGGTCCTTCCCCCTGCCTTCCGTTCGCAGCTGGTACAGGGTGTTCTAGCGGTCTCGTTACACTATCTAAACATTCCTACACAAACACTCTATACAACTGTAAAAACAACAAACAAATCAGTACAGTGATTCTAGATATTAGTACGTTCATACAGACAGACATTAATGTTTTATATATCTAAACATTCCTACACAAACACTCTATACAACTGTAAAAACAACAAACAAATCAGTACAGTGATTCTAGACATTAGTACGTTCCTACAGACAGACATTAATGTTTTATATATCTAGACATTCCTACACAAACACTCTATACAACTGTAAAAACAACAAACAAATCAGTACAGTGATTCTAGATATTAGTACGTTCCTACAGACAGACATTAATGTTTTATATATCTAAACATTCCTACACAAACACTCTATACAACTGTAAAAACAACAAACAAATCAGTACAGTGATTCGAGATATTAGTACGTTCATACAGACAGACATTAATGTTTTATATATCCAAACATTCCTACACAAACAATCTATACAACTGTAAAAACAACAAACAAATCAGTACAGTGATTCTAGATATTAATACGTTCATACAGACAGACATTAATGTTTTATATATCTAAACATTCCTACACAAACACTCTATACAACTGTAAAAACAACAAACAAATGAGTACAGTGATTCTAGATATTAGTACGTTCATACAGACAGACATTAATGTTTTATATATCTAAACATTCCTACACAAACACTCTATACAACTGTAAAAACAACAAACAAATCAGTACAGTGATTCTAGATATTAGTACGTTCATACAGACAGACATTAATGTTTTATATATCTAAACATTCCTACACAAACACTCTATACAACTGTAAAAACAACAAACAAATCAGTACAGTGATTCTAGATATTAGTACGTTCATACAGACAGACATTAATGTTTTATATATCTAAACATTCCTACACAAACACTCTACACAACTGTAAAAACAACAAACAAATCAGTACAGTGATACTAGATATTAAGAAGTTCATACAGACAGACATTAATGTTTTATATATCTAAACATTCCTACACAAACACTCTATACAACTGTAAAAACAACAAACAAATCAGTACAGTGATTCTAGATATTAGTTCGTTCATACAGACAGACATTAATGTTTTATATATCTAAACATTCCTACACAAACACTCTATAAAACTGTAAAAAAAAAAAAAAAAAAAAAAAAAAAAATCAGTACAGTGATTCTAGATATTAGTACGTCCATACAGACAGACATTAATGTTTTATATATCTAAATATTCCTACACAAACACTCTATACAACTGTAAAAACAACAAACAAATCAGTACAGTGATTCTAGATATTAGTACGTTCATACAGACAGACATTAATGTTTTATATATCTAAACATTCCTACACAAACACTCTATACAACTGTAAAAACAACAAACAAATGAGTACAGTGATTCTAGATATTAGTACGTTCATACAGACAGACATTAATGTTTTATATATCTAAACATTCCTACACAAACTGTAAAAACAACAAACAAATCAGTACAGTGATTCTAGATATTAGTACGTTCATACAGACACACATTAATGTTTTATATATCTAAATATTCCTACACAAACACTCTATACAACTGTAAAAACAACAAACAAATGAGTACAGTGATTCTAGATATTAGTACGTTCATACAGACAGACATTAATGTTTTATATATATCTAAACATTCCTTTGGATATACTCTGTATATCTGTGAAAGCAACAGACAAATCCGTCCAGCTATTCTGTAGATTAGCAGTTTTCCCGTAGTGGACAAGCTGTGATGTAGATACAGAAGCGTGACCTGGTTGTCATTTGTCACGGCGTACTTGTGTTCCCTAGGGATGACAAAGATGACGATAGGGTTAACAAATACATACGTACGGTCACGAACTTTTTATACCTCTGGGGAATTTCTCAAGAAAAGCTTCGAGCACACAAAAAAGCCTGTTTGTTTACAGACCTTGTATTTGTTGTCTGTCGACGCTGAACTGAGTATGATATTTCGATCTTTTTTACGTTCTGTTTGCAGCTGTGGTTTTCTGCCACTACATTGTTAAACTTTATTATTATTATGGGGATTAAAGCAGCTTTGTTGTAGAATCTAATGAAATCCTGTAGAATGATTCAATTAGTAGTCTTTGTTGCACTTTCAGAATTTCGGAGTTCGACTCTTGTAGCCTACCATTCCACCCATAAGTTTTCTTCTTGTTCTTCTTTTTCTTTTTCTTCTTATTTAACTTCTATGGTTGTAGCACTATCGTGTTAGGGAGTTCTTGTTCCTTTATCTTGTTTTAGGATCTGAGGTACCGAAGCTTTGGATCCGATAGAGAAGCAGGATAGGTAATCAGCCAAATGACTGGTGTGAAGGTGAAGGAGGGGGATGGTATGAGGGCGAGATGAGTGATAGGGAATATGACGATGGAGCATTAAGGGGAATGCTGATGGCGCAAACCGGTAATAAAGGTAATAAAGATATCCAAAAAGAGAAAATAAAGAATCAGAAATCAAGAAACTATGCCTTAGAGTTGTACGTCATAGGATTAAGATTGGGATTTCATTACGGAGTTTACCATGCTGGACTATTGTTCCTATGCCCCTAAGTGGGGACACCGCTGGGAGGAACGATGAGGCGAAGCAGACAGAGGGCGGCCGTTCCAAGGAGCCACGACGGTACAGATGTCAGGGTCCCTACAGTTTACTTGGATAGAGACGTCCCCCGACAGCCCAGGACAACGAACTCGCTCCCCTACAGCGGGACGGCAACGAGCCCAGCAGCCGAGCCCTAATGGTCCTAAGCAGGCGATCCGAGCCCCAAAGGTCCCTACAGTTTACTTGGATAAAGACTTCCCCCGACAGACCAGGACAACGAACTTGCTCCCCTACACCGCGACGACAACGAGCCCAGCAACCGAGCCCTGATGGTACCAGGCAGGCGATCCGAGCCCCAAAGATCCCTACAGTTTACTTGGATAGAGACTTCCCCGACAGGCCAGGACAATGAACTTGCTCCCCTACAGCGGGACGGCAACGAGCCCAGCAGCCGAGCCCTGATGGTACCAGGCGGACGATCCGAGCCCCAAAGGTCCCTACAGTTTACTTGGTTAGAGACTTCCTCCGATAGACCAGGACAACGAACTCGCTCCCCTACAGCGGGACGACAACGAGCCCAGCAGCCTAGCCCTAATGGTCCCAGACAGGCGATCCGAGCCCCAAAGGTCCCTACAGTTTACTTGGATTGAGACTTCCCCCGACAGGCCAGGACAACGAACTTGCTCCCCTACACCGGGACGACAACGAGCCCAGCAGCCGAGCCCTAATGGTCCCAGGCAGGCGATCCGAGGTACAAAGGTCCCTACAGTTTACTTGCATAGAGACTTCCCCCGACTTTCCAGGACAACCAACTCGCTCCTCTACAGTGGCACGGCAAAGAGCATAACAGCCGAGCCCTAATGGTACCAGGCAGGCGATCCGAGCCACAAAGGTCCCTACAGCATACTTGGATAGTCATCCCCCGACTGGCCAGGACAACGAACTCGCTCCCCTACAGCGGGACGGCAACGAGCCCAGCAGCCGAGTCCTAATGGTACCAGGCAGGCGATCCGAGCCCCAAAGGTCCCTACAGTTTACTTGGATAGAGAGTTCCCCCGACAGACCAGGACAACGAACTCGCTCCCCTACAGCGGGACGACAACGAGCCCAGCAGCCGAGCCCTAATGGTCCCAGGCAGGCGATCCGAGCCCCAAAGGTCTCTACAGTTTACTTGGATAGAGACTTCCTCCGACAGACCAGGACAATGAACTCGCTCTCCTACAGCGGTGCAGCAACGGGCCCAGCAGCCGAGCCCTAATGGTCCCAGGCAGGCAATCCGAGCCCCAAAAGTCCCTACAGTTTACTTGGATAGAGACTTCCCCCGACAGACCAGGACAACGAACTCGCTCCCCTACAGCGGGATGACAACGAGCCGTGAAACTGAAGTGAAACTTCCTCCTCCAGTAGGATGCTTTCTGGACCGCAATCGGCTGTTCTGTCTGTTGTGCTGACCTGCTGGTAAGTTTCCAACTAGTGAAATGTATTGAGCCTGCCCTCAGCAGGGTCGTGGCTACCTGGAACAGCCAGGCTGTCTCCTCTCGTCTCATCCTTCTTCCCTGGAATGCTCCACCAGTTGCATAGGTACATCAAATGACGACTGGTCGCAGTGACCCCCTGTACTGTAATCCAGTGCAACTTTACACAGTTTGTCCAGAAGAATTGTAATTTAAAATTATTAATACTATGAAAACGCGTTATCCATCACACAGTTTTTATGTTTTTAATATTAGAAGTATTTATATAGTAATTAAGAATTCACAATTGCATTTAAAAGATAATCTCTATGGACAAGGAGAAATTTCTCTTTATTTTCAATACTTTCTGAAACCATATTACGAGAGCTGTTCAATAAGGAAAGACCTTAACTTTTTTTGACAAAGTTCCTTTACTCATCCTCATAATTTTGATGGTCCTTCTCAGAATAGTAGTCTCCCCTGAATGCCATACACTTGTCCCAGCGTTTCTGTCAGTCTTCAAAGACATGCTGGAAACCATTTGTGAGAGATCCTTCAAAATCACCTCCGCAGCCTTCATCACTGCTTCTGATGATGGATAATGCCTCCTACGAAAGCGTTTCTTCAAGTTAGGGAATAGAAAAAAGTCACATGAGGCTAAATCTGGGCTATAGGAAGGGTGAGGGCTGCACTTCACGTTGATTTTTGCAAGATATTCAGCAACAACATTGGCAATATGCGGCCGCACATTATCGTGGTGCAGCATCCAGCCTGCTTCACGGAAATGTGGTCTTTCGCACTTGATATGGACTTGCAATGTTTTCAGGACATTCCTGTAGTATTGTCCAGTTACTGATGTGTGAGCAGATACAACATGCTGATAAACCATTCCATGAATATCAAAGAATGAGATGACCATAACTTTCCCAGGTCCCCAGTTCAAATCTCGGCCAGGGTGAGTTACCTGGATAAGGTACCTGGGGTTTTCCCTTATCTTTCAAGATGAATATTGGGTAGCCCTAAGCTCCATGGACCCTGGACTCATTTGAGCATCATTTCAACCAATTAATTCCCCATCCGATAGGACTTAACGTTGGAGGACGTAAATTAAAAAAGAAATTCCTAGCAGAAGCAGCCACTTTTGCTTTTTGGGGGTTGGTGATGAATGAGATTTCCACACTGAGCTTTGCTGTTTGCCCTCAGGAACAAAATGATATAACCAAGTTTCATCAACAGTGATTACGTTTGAAATAAAATACGGATTTTCCTATAACATCAACTTTAACTGCATGCAGACTTGCATGCGAATGTCCTTTTTTCGGGAATCAACAGTCTTGGAACCCATCGCGAACAAACACGTCTCATGTGTAATGTTTCTGTCACCAACGTGTGGGTGGCACCCAATGAAATGTTCAGTATTTCAGAAAGTGATCTTAAGGTAATTCGTCGATCCTCTCTCATAATAGCAGCAGTGTTGATGTTTTCTTCCATAAGAGTATTAACTGGAGCACCGGATCCACCTTCCTTTGAAATTGATTGTCTCCCCTCTTTAAACATTTTAAATCATCTTCAAGCTGTGCTGTAGGGAAGAACAGACTCTCCATAGGCCTCCTGTAACATTGTATAGGCGTCAAGCGAAGATTTGTTGAGACGAAAGCAGATTTTCAAAGATACATATTGCTCCTCGCGTGTTACCTCCATTACAGCGGTAGGCGATACTGAACATGTCTGAACTTGCCTGGTTCTCACAGGCGGGAACCAGGAGTACCAACAATGAAACTACTATGGCGTGTTTGTTTAACATTAAGCTAAGAATATAATAAGATTGAATTTTTGTGCGAAAAATTATGACCGTAAAAAATTATCATTCTTTGTTCAACACGCTTCGTATATTAAGGTGTTATTTTTTATTCAAATGTAGTGGTCTGTACATCAAAGTCCTCGTAGAGGCCTCAAAGAAGGTAGTATAAAGTTCACGCAGTGGCGAACGCATCCAATCTACGTGTGCAGCATTAGGTATTCTTCCAGAGTTTTTTATCAGCTCTACGCAGGCAATATCCCTGTCCAATTCCATCCCCCCACTCCTTTAACAGCTAATTACAACCCCTGTCCAACTTTCTCAATTAGAGGCTCAGAATTTTGAAAAGAACATTTTCTACTGCACCAATTTTCTGCAGGCAATTTTCTTCTCGCACTTGCCGCTAGGCGAGACAAAAGAACAACGAAATCAGGGGCGTCTTCCCCCTCCAGTACAAAAGGTACCTAGATGTTCAAGTCGGCAGCGATCTGCCAAACACAGGAGACGTTAGCACTCTTATCTGTTATCCAGATAAACTGCAACACGGTCCGTGTTTCATATAATATCGATATCACGCTCGGCCTCCTTCAAGAAATGTTAAAGAATATTGCTCATTTAGTAGAAAAAAAGCTAAATCAGAGCCGGCAAAATGAGTACCAAACTGTGAAATATTTTACCTCTACAATCACACCTTACTTCCTGTTTTGTGACGTGTCGTACAGTGGCGGTCATTCGGGATTTGGATGAAATGTCGACGTAATCAAATGCATAGCTTTGAACTAAAAATTCCTTAAGAAACTACGCAGAAGGCTGTGACTAGAGGCCCCCTGTATGGAAGGGAATCCATCACCTTCAACTGCCAAAGTGCGGGCGCTGCGGGCCTCCAGCACTCGTGGTACCTCTGCCGTTTCTAGCGGAACCTAGGGCCGAACATTCGAGCCTCTCCGAAATGTTCAGATTGGGTTGGACTCGAGGGAGCAGTGGTTCCCGATACCCGTGGGTGATCGATTACGTCTCCGGACGGAGCTGAGGGAAGCCAAGAAGAGGTTTTGGCAGCTGATGAGGTTCTTGAAGTTGCCGAAAATTACAATGCAAACACACGGTCATTGTTTTACGATTCATGAAGAAAAAGACGCAGGGACGCAATCGTGTGATTGCGATATGGCAACAAATGAGGTCCACAAGAATACAAAAAGCATATTGTTGTAAACCCATTTTTGCGATAGTGTGGCCGGCGTGCACAAAGGGACTGACAGTGCTTGCCGAAACAGATGACTGGAAGGTGAGTGTTTCATCTAGTGTCTACTTACAGAACCTTCGATTAATTTCTAGAAATAAGAGTGGCGCTATAAAAAGGGAGCCACGATCGCCAGCAGAGTGGTAATCGGAACTTGAGAATCGTCCGCGTGCAGCAGTGGTTTGTGGTCAACGACCTTAATGACTTTGTGTATGTTACGTAATTCTGCTACTGTAAGGGCTGACCAAAGTGTCTCTCTACGGAAGTAAAAAAAAAAAAAAAAATTGGAATAACTGCAAACTGGACTTTTAATTCTACGAACCCAAAAAGTCATATGTTGTCTAGCACGACCGCTGTGATGTGACAGTGAATGCATAACAATGGCCACGAAGGCCTGTATGTTTCTTCTTACTTTTTTCCAATATTAGGAGTTTCACTATAGTGAAAAGGTCATCCTTAAATAGGGTCATACGACATGACACTAATAGCGCCAGTTATTGTAATTTTGACATTTAAATGCACTGTTCAGTTTTATGCCTTCATTGAAACAACTACCAAGCGGAATGGCTCAGGCGGTTCCGTCCCGCTGTAGGGGAGCGAGTTCGTTGTCCTGGCCTGTCGGGGGAAGTCCCTATCCAAGTAAACTGTAGGAACCCTGCCCTCTGTACTGTCGTGGCTCCTTAGGTCGGCCGCCCTCTATTTCCTTCGCCTCATTCTGCCTCCCGGAGGTGCCCCCACTTACGGTCAATGGGCCCAGCATGGTGGCCTACGTGCCGAATCCCCTCCATAATGGAATCCTAATCCTAATCCCATTAAACAACTGAAATGCCAATGTCTATCTGGCCGTTGGGACTCCTCTCCCCTCTCTAATGACTTTCTTATTCAAAGTAAACTTCAGCACATTCATCACAGGCTCAGAGCTGGGAAATTTGCTGTACATACATACCTCTTCTAGGGAAAGGGATCCGGCCCGTTGAGCTGCCGGAGGGCGGGCGCTGCTGAACCTTAGCACTGGTGGTACCTCTGATGTTACTAGCGGAATCTCGGGCCGAACGTTCGAGCTCCTCCCTGAATTGGAGTTTTTCGGATTGGGTTGGTCTCAAGGGTTCCCGATACCCGTGGGAATCGAGTACGTCTCCGGCGCGCGTAAGTGGCGTATCCATTTCCATCCCGTCTTGTGTCGTTGGACCAGATGGGGGCAGGTTTTTAGTAACCCAGGTCTTGCCCTATGGAAAGCCCCACGGAGGACGCCAGGCGCCCTTTAGGACAGCTCGGATACTCCCTGGTTGGTAGAGGTCCTACGGGTCCTACGGGTCCAGGACTGATGGGAGTAAACCCTCTGGGCTCAGCAACTGTACATACATACCCAAGTATTCTAGGGTAAACGATTTCCTATTGTCACACTACTCTTGTATGGCAAAAACGTTCTTTCAACAGAACATGACGTCATTGGAGTTAGACCATTAATTCCAGTACTGCAGGTTCTAGGGTTAGCCTTTCTGTATACCTTCTCGTGTATCTGAATTTATGATTTTCATGTCTTAAAACCCCGGATATCGTTCAAAAATCTTCTGCACATCGCCCAGGTCCACGTATTTGTTCTCTCGAAACATTGTCCCACATATCTGGAGCACCTTTCAATGGCAAAGTTGTACTTTTCAATGTGAGAATAGCATTTTGATATAAAACAAAACCGCGTGATAATATAAGCAAGGAACACTGCAAGAGAGGATCACTTGACTGATATCTTAGTCTTAGAAATGGAGGAAGATCATGCTCTATCTAATTCATTGAGGACGTTTTGAATGTCCTTCAAGTGCTCATTAGACGACGGTCGAGTTCCCTAGCGCGTGCTGACAACCAAAACATTTGACAATCACTTAAAGTCTGCTGTATTCCCTTGTAACTACAATAAGATAATGTTTATCTTGAAGTAGATAGAGCAATAAGTGTTTGTACAAGAGTAGAGAAAGTCATGTATACATCACATAACGACCAAAACATTTGACTATCACTTAAAGTCTACTGTATTCCCTTGTAACTACAATAAGATAATGTTTATCTTGAAGTAGATAGAGCATTAAGTGTTTGTACAAGAGTAGAGAAAGTTATGTGTACATCATATAACGACCAAAACATTTGACTATCACTTAAAATCTGCTGTATTCCCTTGTAACTACAATAAGATAATGTTTATCTTGAAGTAGATAGAGCAATAAGTGTTTGTACAAGAGTAGAGAAAGTCATGTGTACATCACATAACGACCAGCTGTTTAAAACATTTGACTATCACTTAGTCTACTGTATTCCCTTGTAACTACAATAAGATAATGTTTATGTTGAAGTAGATAGAGAAATAAGTGTTTGTACAAGAGTAGAGAAAGTTATGCGAGTGTATAACATTAGTTTTGTAAAAAGAGTTGTTCTCTTAAACGAGTTTCCTTTTATGGAATTTCAAAATACATCTTTTCGACATAGAAGTTTTGGGTCGATTGTCTTATAGTTATTAGTGTTGGTGCACGTGATGTTTGTGCATCACAAAAGGACATTAATTGGTGTTGTGCAGGTTCCGACGTACTTTTGGCACGTTATCGAAACGTCGCGTAACAAGTTTCGCTCTAGGCTGTACCTCTTGACATGACGAGCATCAAACTCGTGGTCTGACAGTTATGAAGCCAATTAGTGGAAGTGACATTTAAAATGCAGCGCAGAGAGGGAGAGGTTTTGTTAGTTCTGTCCCCGGCAGGCAGCCAGAAACCTTTTATATCACATAATTCAATTTCATTGTTGTTTAACTTAACGAAGCAGGATCGTCTTCACAAGCGGCTCTACTTGGTGACGTCACGAGTGAGGTAACAGTTCTGTCAAAATCAGGTCGGTCAGTTCACTAATGCTCAAAGAACAGCAACTTTGCATTCAATATTAAGATTGGAAATTAATTGTTCTTTTACACTAGCCGAGTGTAGGACGCACTATGAAAGGGTAGAGCCAGACTGAAAAATTCAATTTCATAGCCGGGATTTGAACCACGGATCTTCTGGTTTCCATCCAGCCTCTAAACATTGGGCTACTATGGCCAATATGCCGATATGACATTAAATTCTCTAACTGACTCGTGTTTTTCCCGGTAAACCGCTAGGAGTTCTCATAAACACATGAGACAACTACCTTAATGACGACTAACTATGCTGTAAGTACTTTAAGGCCCGGGCTTTATAGTTCGGACCACTATTAGGTACAACTGACTCGTGTTTTTCCCGGTAAACCACTAGGAGTTCTCATAAACACATGAGACAACTACCTTAATGACGACTTACTATGCTGTAAGTACTTTAAGGCCCGGGCTTTATAGTTCGGACCACTATTAGGTACAACTGACTCGTGTTTTTCCCGGTAAACCACTAGGAGTTCTCATAAACACATGAGACAGCTACCTTAATGCCGACTTACTATGCTGTAAGTACTTTAAGGCCCGGGCTTTATAGTTCGGACCACTATTAGGTACAACTGACTCGTGTTTTTTCCGATAAACCACTAGGAGTTCTCATAAACACATGAGACAACTACCTTAATGACGACTTACTATGCTGTAAGCACTTTAAGACCCGGGCTTTATAGTTCGGACCACTATTAGGTACAACTGACTCGTGTTTTTCCCGGTAAACCACTAGGAGTTCTCATAAACACAGGAGACAACTACCTTAATGGCGACTTACTATGCTGTAAGTACTTTAAGGCCCGGACTTTATAGTTCGGACCACTATTAGGTACAACTGACTCGTGTTTTCCCGGTAAACCACTAGGAGTTCTCATAAACACAGGAGACAACTACCTTAATGGCGACTTACTATGCTGTAAGTACTTTAAGGTCCGGGCTTTATAGTTCGGACCACTATTAGGTACAACTGACTCATGTTTTTCCCGGTAAACCACTAGGAGTTCTCATAAACACATGAGACAACTACCTTAATGACGACTTACTATGCTGTAAGAACTTTAAGGCCCGGGCTTTATAGTTCGGACCACTATTAGGTACAACTGACTCGTGTTGTTCCCGGTAAACCACTAGGAGTTCTCATAAACACATGAGACAACTACCTTAATGGTGACTTACTATGCTGTAAGTACTTTAAGGCCCGGGCTTTATAGTTCGGACCACTATTAGGCACAACTGACTCGTGTTTTTCCCGGTAAACCACTAGGAGTTTTCATAAACACATAAGTCAACTACCTTAATGACGACTTACTATGCTGTAAGTACTTTAAGGCCCGGGCTTTATAGTTCGGACCACTATTAGGTACAACTGGCTCATGTTTTTCCCGATAAACCACTAGGAGTTCTCATAAACACACGAGACAACTACCTTAATGGCGACTTACTATGCTGTAAGTACTTTAAGGCCCGGGCTTTATAGTTCGGACCACTATTAGGTACAACTGACTCGTGTTTTTCCCGGTAAACCACTAGGAGTTCTCATAAACACATGAGACAACTACCTTAATGACGACTTACTATGTTGTAAGTACTTTAAGGCCCGGGCTTTATAGTTCGGTCCACTATTAGCTACAACTGACTCATGTTTTTCCCGGTAAACCACTAGGAGTTCTCATAAACACACGAGACAACTACCTTAATGATGACTTACTATGTTCTAAGTACTTTAAGTCCCGGGCTTTATAGTTCGGACCACTATTAGGTACAACTGACTCGTGTTTTTCCCGGTAAACCACTAGGAGTTCTCATAAACACATGAGACAACTACCTTAATGAGGACTTACTATGCTGTAAGTACTTGAAGGCCCGGACTTTATAGTTCGGACCACTATTAGGTACAACTGACTCGTGTTTTTCCCGGTAAACCACTAGGAGTTCTCATAAACACATGAGACAACTACCTTAATGACGACTTACTATGCTGTAAGTACTTGAAGGCCCGGACTTTATAGTTCGGACCACTATTAGGTACAACTGACTCGTGTTGTTCCCGGTAAACCACTAGGAGTTCTCATAAACACACGAGACAACTACCTTAATGACGACTTACTATGTTCTAAGTACTTTAAGTCCCGGGCTTTATAGTTCGGACCACTATTAGGTACAACTGACTCGTGTTTTTCCCGGTAAACCACTAGGAGTTCTCATAAACACATGAGACAACTACCTTAATGAGGACTTACTATGCTGTAAGTACTTGAAGGCCCGGACTTTATAGTTCGGACCACTATTAGGTACAACTGACTCGTGTTTTTCCCGGTAAACCACTAGGAGTTCTCATAAACACATGAGACAACTACCTCAATGCTGACTTACTATGCTGTAAGCCCGGGCCTTAAAGTACTTAAGTAGGTTGCAAAGAGGTCCCTCGATCTGATGAACAAATATTTACACTCCGATTAACTTGAGGTGGCAGCTGCGTTAAGACATGTAACTAAATGAATTTCGCCACAAACAAAATAAAAATGTTGGCAATACTGACATCAAGTTGTATGGTGCATGTGTTTCTTATAAGACAGAAGCAAATTTTCTGGGAGTATGGATAGATCAGCATTTAGACTGGGAAGCACACATAAAATATCTAGTAATAAAGTTAAATAAATTCTACTTCTCATTAAGAGTAATAAAAAATGAGTTGAATGCAGGTGACATGAGAACCTTATATTTTGCATATGCAGAAAGTCTAATGAGGTATGGCATTATATTTTGGGGAGATAGTAAAGACAGTCACTTGGTTTTTAAAGTACAAAAAAGGATTGTTAGATGCCTAATCTCAGGAAAAAAATATGACTCCTGCAGGAACTTCTTTAAGGAATTGAAAATCTTGACTCTGCCCAGTCTGTATATATACTGTTTGCTATGTTATACAAAACAAAATCTTGAAAATTTCACCACAAATAATCAAATACATCATCATAACACCAGAGGTAAAACAGACTTAAGAACAATAACACATAGAACTACACTTTATTCCAAAGGAGTTAGATATTCAGCAGTCACTCTGTATAATAAACTACAGGCCAATCTGAAAAACATAAAATCCATGCGGTGTTTCAAACTATCGTTGAAAGAAATTTTATTAAGTGATTCATATTATGATATAAGTGAATTTCTAGATACACTGTAGCTGGCCATATAATTGTATATATTTGTGATGCATTTTAAATGCTGTGTAGTTGTAGAGCCATGCAACTATATATTTATGAGTTCATGCTTAGATCTTATTAATTACACTTGATGCAACATATTTATTATTTTTATACTTATATTATTTGTATTGTTCTAAATATTTGTATTGACATATCCAATGTCATTGTATTGACTTAACGGATGAATAAAACTACTACTTCAACTACTAGTCTGTTATCAATTCTGTAAAGAGACAGGATGGATTTATACATTTGGAGCCATTTCTGGTACATACATGTATCAGTTACTCCATATGTAGAAATCATCTTCAGCCTTCTTTCAGGATTGATAACATACTAATTCATTAATGCCCTACTTCACCAACAGATGTTAAAATCGACGTTAACAAATGTAACGTAACAATTGTCACAGTGCTAAAACTAATGTTAAATTTCTTGCATTTCACCAACCTGTTTTCTTAGTGTTAAAAAACTGTGTTAACGCCAAGAAACTTGTAAATATCACAGCTATAGAAGGCTATGGATGATTTTCTGAACCTACTTGGATGCGCTTTTGTTTTCATTTTCGTCTGCACAAATGGCGGATGAACAAAATCATAAATAAAGCCGTGAGACAAATTTCTCATCGACGGAGAAAGAATTGTTAATTGAAATGGTGACGAAGTGTAACGATATTGTGGTGAATAAGAGGATGGATGCAGTGAATGTAAAAGAGAAAGATGTCGCGGGGAAAATATTGGAAAATTCAAATGCATGTGTCACTACTACAAGCACCAAACAACTTGACAGTATTACGTAAATTTAAAACGAGGAGCGAAGAAGGACAAGTGACGAGTGACTTGAACGTTTCAAGACGGGAGGGGAACAATGTATTATCCACATAATTCAGTGAATTATAAAATCGCAAAGTTATTAATACTTGAAGCAAAGGCGAGATAGTCATATTTCTTTCTATGTATATTCTAACTCATTATTACGTAAATTTAAAACGAGGAGCGAAGAAGAACAAGTGACGAGTGACTTGAACGTTTCAAGACGGGAGGTGGACAGTTTATTATCTACATAATTTAGTGAATTATAAAATCGCAAAGTTATTAATACTTGAAGCAAAGGCAAGATCGACATATTCCTTTCGATGCATGCTCTAACTCAGTATTACGTAAATTTAAAACGAGGAGCGAAGAAATACAAGTGACGAGTGACTTGAACGTTTCAAGACGGGAGGTGAACAGTGTATTATTCACATAATTCAGTGAATTATAAAATTGCAAAGTTATTAATACTTAAAGCTAAGGCGAGATCGGCATATTCCTTTCGATGCATGTTCTAACTCAGTATTACGTAAATTTAAAACGAGGAGCGAAGAAGAACAAGTGACGAGTGACTTGAACGTTTTAAGACGGGAGGTGGACAGTGTATTATCCACATAATTCAGTGAATTATAAAATCACAAAGTTATTAATACTTGAAGCAAAGGCGAGTTCGGCATATTCCTTTCGATGCATGTTCTAATCTCTCTTGTACTTCCGCAGAAACCTTCTTAGCAACATGTTTCGACAGTCTATACCTCCGTAAAACACTTTTCTTCGGATAGTTCCTCAAAATCATTTCTCCTCATAGGTCGTACTCTATTACGAATGCCATTTAGACGGTCTTAAATATAGCAAATCGACATCAACTGCTGAGTTCATACTCGCCATCTTGACTATTTACAATTGTTAAGGACTTAACATTAGAAATTCGGCTTGTTAGTTTAACATGAGATTTAACACGAGTGTTACGCTAACACATGTTGCTGAAATGCAATTTTTGTTTTAACTATTGCTAAACTCGTGTTAAGTCTTAACACTTGTTGGTGAAACCGGACATTAGTGTATGTCTTAACCCAGCTGCCACCTCAAGTTAATTGGACTATTAAAACAACAGTTTCCTTGCCGTAACTACTCTCGCCGACACTGACAACCCTTTCACCTGGATAAACGATGAAGTGGATTGAGAAATATTCTTTCCCCAACAATACTCTTAATGGTGTTGGATAGAACTATGATAAAGGTTATAGGGAAAATGAAAAGAGGAATCCAATGGGGTATCAAGAATTGTCTTGAAGATCTTGACTTTCCAGATGATATGTTTGCTAGCCCAAAGATTTAGGGATATGGAGAGTAAGGTTGGAAGTTTACAAGAAGAAGCAAAGAATGTTGGATTGAAGATAAACTCCTCTAAAACAAAACAGATGAGGATAAATTGTAACCATCAGAATAAATTAGACGTAAATGGTGTAGAAATTGAAGTGAATACTTTCCTATACTTAGGAAGTATGGTTACAAAAGTAGGAGGAGCAGAAGAAGATACAAAAATACGGATACGACTAGCAAACGGAGCATTTGTGCAGTTATACCCCACATGGAAAAATAATAACATCTCTTTGAAGACAAAACTTAGGTTGTTCAACACCAATGTAAAATCAGTCCTCCTCTATGGTTGTGAAACATGGAAAGTCACGGATGTAACAAACAAGAAGATGCAGGTCTTTGTAAACAGATGCTTGAGGCGTATTTTAAACATAAGATGGCCGGAAATAATATCAAATGAAGAACTGTGGGGAAAAACCAACCAAACCCCAATATACTGTCAAATAAAACAAAGAAAGTGGAACTGGATAGGCCATACGTTGAGAAAACCAGATGGAACCGTTGAGAAGACTGCATTAGATTGGAATCCTCAAGGAGTAAGAAAGAGGGGACGACCTACGAAGACATGGAAGCGATCAGTAGAGGAGGAAGCCAAGGAAGACGGAAAAGCTGGAAAGATGTAAAATGGCTGGCTGGCTGGAAACAGAGTACGCTGGAGGAACTTTACTGCTGTCCTATGTTCCACTTAGGAATAACGGAAATAAGTCAAGTAAGTCAAGAATTGAGAAAAGAGGTGAGACTGAGGTACAAGAAATATGTAGGATACAGTTACCCGTCGTGGGATTGACCTCCTGATCTGGGGAAAAGCTGGGTCACGAACGCACGACCTTTCTAATGCGGGCCAATATGCTACCAACTGAGCCGTTTCGCTGGGTCGTTTACACATCATTATGGCCGTTGTAAAACCTTGCTCCACATTCAAAGCTTCCCAGCGCAATAAAAGAATATATAAATATAGAATAGAGAGAGCGTTTAATACGTTTTCCTAAGAATGGGTAGAGAAAACGCTGTGAATGGATGATGCAGTGACAGGGGCTGTTAGCACCAGAGTGCATCTCTATCCAGAACTCGCTGTTTCCGCGCTGAGACAAAAAGCATAAAACGACCGGAACCATATACTCGCTTCACAACAAAATGTATCCCGCTCTTTTGTCTTTGTCTCTTCTAAACCAAATTATCTGCTTCTCCCTTCTTCCTTCGTACGGTCGGTGGGGTGAGTCCTCGCGGGTCTTTTATGGACCGAAAAGAATTACGATCTTATGGAAAATCTGGAGAGACGAACGGCGTCAACTGCAGTACTCTGTAACATCTCCGTCATACATTTCTTCGAGAGTAGCATTTTTGCATAACTCAAGGATTTTAAAAAGTGTAGATTTATATTACCTGAACGTAACAATTGCTTGCCCTGGAGCCCGGGATGAAATATCAGGGTGGGTCAAAAGTAATGCCTCCTTCTTGTGAAAACTTTGATTTTGGCGCAATTCCGCAAACCTTCTCCAATCCCCTGCAGTAGTAACTTCCTAAGTCAACAGGTGGCAGCACTGCATCCTCTTGCAAAATGGCTGACATTCACATTCGTAGTAGACAGCGTTCTGTGATTGAATTGTTGACTGCGGCAGGTGAAACGCCAATTCGCATTCACGAAATGTTAAAAAATGTGTATGGTGATGCAACGGTGGATGTCGGCACTGTTAGACGACGGGTTCGTCGCTGTAACGAAGCTGAAGGGCAAACACCTTTGACAGATGAAAAGCGAAGCGGCAGTGTCTCCATGCAACATTCAGTCGCCGGGTAACAAGTGAATTGTGTCGCCTTACCTCCCTCAGTAAAGGCAGTGTGATGACGATTATTCAACAACTGGGTATCGCTTTAAGCGACGCTCACGAGGTACATAATCCCCAAGGGATCTGACGAGGGCGCTCTGATGTTGAGGCAAACTCTCGAAGAATTTTGTCACCGGGCGCTTAATTTCATCCACCACATATCGGAGGGATGAAGCCTCGTGAAGTAGTCTCACGGGGAACCTTGTGCAAACAGAATAAATAATCCGATTTATTCTGTGCACGTTGGAGCAGAACTAGGTTTGAGCCTGCGGCCATACCCCAGACTTCGCACGCATAGAGCATGACATGGAGGACCAGAGCCATAAAGAGGCGCAACTTTAGGGGAACAGACATCGCAGACCTAAGCACAGGGTATAGTGATGCCACGGCACCACACGACCGATGAGCCTGCTCCTGGATGTGTTCCCGAAAAGTTAGGCCCTTGTCCAGCTTAACTCCCAAGTATTTAATTGAATTCTCCCACCTAATCCCTTGCCCGAAGTAGGTAAATGTGGGGAAATTGGCGGGAAAGCGGCGCTTGGTGAACAATATCGCTTGGCTTTTCTCCGTATTAATGGACAATCGCCAAAGCGTGCACCAATCCTGGAGGAGGATTAAGTTTTCATTCATTCATTCATTCATTCATTCATTCATTAATTCAAGCAGCTGGCGGGCTGACTGAGGGTCAGCACGATGTGTGTCATTCGTGTACCTGTCCTACACGGACTTAACCACTTAATGACAGGAAATGTGGGGTTTGGCAGGTTGGTGGTTTAAGATAATGTAGATGAAAAGAAGGGAGGTAGCCGTAGCTCCTCATGGTAGCCAACACGGGTGCAATGCTATGTGAGCACCGCTGGTGTGATAATCCTTTTTTTTTTTTTTTTTTTTTTTTTTTAAGGAAGAGTTTAATTTAGAAAGTATATTAAATTCAAACAGTAATAATTTTAGGTTGAAATAAGAAATCTATTGTTACCGGGTGCGGCTGCATGCCATGCGGGGAAGCCGGTATAGCTTGTAGCGTCTTTCGGTTGTTCTATAGTTCCCTAGAGACCTAACCAGGGCGCTCTGATGTTGAGGCAAACTCGCGTAGAATTTTGTGGCCCGGCGCCTAATGACATCTTCCACATAGTGGAGAGATGAGGCTTCATGAAGGTATCTCACAGGAAACGTCCAGCAAACAGAATAGATGGCCCTAAGACATCTATTTTGTACACGCTGAATTTGTCGCAGATTGGATCCTGCGGCCATGCCCTAGATCTCACACGCATAAAGCATGATTGGAAGAATTAAAGCCTGAAAAAGGCGCAACTTAAGGGGTGTCGGCATTCCTGAGCGCATCATGGGGTATAACGAAGCCGAAGCTCCGCATGCCCGATGAGCTACCTCCTGGATGTGACCCCGAAAAGTTAGGCCCTTGTCCAGCTTTACACCTAGGTACTTTAGAGAGTTTGTCCACTCTATCCTTCTGCCAGAATAGTTAAAGGCGGGGAGGTTGGCGGGAAAGTGACGCTTGGTGAAGAGTATAGCTTGGCTTTTCTCTGGGTTGATAGACAATCGCCAAAGCCTACACCAATCATGAATGAGGCTTAGATGTCGCTGTATTGGGTTGAAGGCTCAGCGTGCGTTTCTATTTGTGTTGTACAGTAGCACGTCGTCTGCATATTGGGTTATGTTGACGTGTAGCTCCGTGGGGAGATCCGCCACATACACGCTAAAGAGTGTAGGGGATAAGACAGAGCCTTCTGGGACGCCTCCTCTGATGGGTCGTCTGGTAGATAGCTTTCCCGCCACAGTAACTGTGAAATGTCTGTGTTTGAGGAATGAGTGTAAAGGATTAAGTTTTATATTTGCTTGGTAAAATAATTTGTATTAAGGCCGTTGTCTCACTTACTTTTTAGAAATGTATAACTGTTATTCAGAAGTATATTAAATAAAGTAAGATAAATGCTGTTTTTCTGCCATGTTAAGAAAGACGCTGCGGGAATAAATAATCAGGAGCATTTGTTTGGTGGCAGGGTGTTAGACGCGCGGAGAGCGCTACATTTATTGTAGATGTGGGCGATAAAACACGGCATTACTGCCATCTGTCGTCGCTCCCATGTACCAGAATAAATCTTGGAGGATGTAATAAGTGACGAAGAGGCGGGTCAGAGAGAGAAAGAGAGACGGTGAACTGTTCTAATTAAGTTCTACTGCCATATTTTATTATACCGCACTGATTACAACCTTTTCCCGCCCCCCAGGCACATTTTTAATATTCGCCGGAATGAGCGTCTACATTTGACAGCTTAGCGGCGGCAGTACCAACTTCTCCACATTAACATTTCACGTGTGTACTTATCGGAGTATGGTTCACTAAAGCTCGGTTCACAACACGACGTTCCTGGTGTGTGTATGTGAAGTATTACAGCGCGTTCAATGAGGCATTCTTACAGACAACTGACAATGTGTAACATGCTTTGAAAAATTTTTAAATTCTTCTGAATACATAACTCGTGCCATGTAAGCAGCCCAGCTCAGAAAACAATCTTAATAGCTTTCTCGGCGCATTATCATTTAGTTGTATGAGATTCGTTCAAGTAATAAGACCAGTGGCGGCTGGTGGTTTAAATGATTGGTGGTGCACAAATGAAAAATAAAATACAGAGTAGTAATGACTCACCTATTTATACAGATTCTCTGCTCTACTCTCCTTAGACCTGGCGAATCTATCGGTAACTTTTGCGGTGAAGTCGCTGATCTTCATAACAAAATCTCTCTCAATTGAAAGCATTGCTAATGCTGACAATCGGTCCTGTGACATTGTGTTCCTAACGAAAGTTTTTATTCCTTTTAAAGTTGAGAAACAGCATTCTGCTTCAGCGGTAGACATTGACATAGCTAACAGTACTCGGAGGAGTTTGACATATTTGCTGAATGTAGTACATCAATTGTTTTCCTTATTGAAGTCCATCAAGCACAAAACGCCGGACATTCCACGAAATTCCTCTCGACTGTAAATTACAGTCAGTTCTCTACGAATTTTTGTTCCAATGATAAAAGGATAGAACCTTATTGTTTCTCTAAGGGAATCCTCTGCAAATGTCTTAGAAATTTTCTTGATGAAACAAAGTCGAGGCTACCAGATGCCCCGTGAAGCTAAATCTGTCCTTTGCTTCTCTAAGAATGTCACATGCTTCAAGAGCTTCTCTTCTTTTCACATCATGATCTTCTATTATTCTCCTCTTAATTGCAGTTTCTTCGTGTTCCTCGATATCCACGCTATTTCTTACCTTTTGCACTTCCCTTTTAAATGCGTTTAGCTGGGCGATGGCAAATGTTGCATTGCAGTCTCGTTTCTGCAGCTGATCGTACAAAATGTCCACATGGAGCATGATCTTGTAGAAGAAAGACAGCCAGAATACAAAATTATAATTTTTCAAAGTGGCCATAAACCCAGAAGCCTGAACAAGTGTGGCGTTGTTGTTTAATAGAGCTCTCTTCTGAATAACCTCCATGCATTTAATTAAATTCTCCCTGTGTTCGAAAAGCAGAGCACACAGAAGCTAAGCCTGAAGGTCACGCTATAGCCGTTGCTGAGAGTAGGATGTACTAGGTTTATAAACCTCCATTTAAGCAATGTATAAGAAGCCCCTCCCATCTCTTCACCTTCCCGCAAACCCCTCAGAGAGCCAACATTTGGGCGAAATCTTAGGTTAACTCTTCACTGCATACCTGTGGCTCCTACAGCTAATCACTGTTTATTTCGACTTCTGCGGTCATGGGCAGCTAAAGACGATAAGCGTAATTGAAACATGTTTGTATATAAAACAATGCAAACAAGTACAGCTTTAATGTGCAAAATACACCTGTTGTATATTCAGAATCAGTGGGTGTAGCGCAAACCTGCAACCTTATGGAGGAACCTCCCCTAAATAAGACCTATTCTTCTCAGGACTGGCACCAGATAGGTACCTCTGGTTTCTTTTAAAATACAAGTGGACTCTTTATGAATTAGTGACAAGATGTCAGCATTGTACGGCAGCTACGAGAGTTGCTACTGATTTTGATACTTAAAATGGCGACGCTTTCATTGCAAGAACAGCGTGTAATCATTCGTTTTCTGCATTTTCGTGGTGTGACATCTATTGAAATTCATAGTCAGTGAGTGAGGTATGTGGTGATGGTACCATGGATGTGTCTGATGTAAGTTCCTGTGTGTGACAGTTCAATGAAGACAGAACATCGTGTGACAACAAACCAAGACAGTTGAGTGAGGTATGTGGTGATGGTACCATGGATGTGTCTAATGCACGTTCCTGGGTGTGACAGTTCAATGAAGGCAGAACATCGTGTGATAATAAACCAAGACAGTTTAGTGAGGCATGTGGTGATGGTACCATGGATGTGTCTAATGTACGTTCCTGGGTGTGACAGTTCAATGAAGACCGAACATCGTGTGACAACAAACCAAGACAGTTTAGTGAGGCATGTAGTGATGGTATCATGGATGTGTCTAATGTACGTTTCTGGGTGTGACAGTTCAATGAAGACAGAACATCGTGTGACAACAAACCAAGACAGTTTAGTGAGGCACGTGGTGATGGCACCAAAGATGTGTCTAATGTACGTTTCTGGGTGTGACAGTTCAATGAAGACAGACTTCGTGTGGCAACAAACCAAGACAGTTTACTGAGGTATGTGCTGATGGTATCATAGATGTGTCTAATGTACGTTCCTGGGTGTGGCAGTTCAATGAAGACAACACATCGTGTGACAACAAACCAAGACAGTTGAGTGAGGCATGTGGTGATGGTACCATGGATGTGGCTAATGTACGTTCCTGGGTGTGATAGTTCAATGAAGGCAGAACATCGTGTGACAACAAACCAAGACAGTTTAGTGAGGTATGTGGTGATGGTACCATTGATGTGTCTTATGTACGTTCCTGGGTACGACAGTTCAATGAAGACAGAATATCGAGTGACAACAAACCAAGACAGTATAGTGAGGCATGTGGTGATGGTAACATAGATGTGTCTAATGTACGTTCCTGGGTGCGACAGTTCAATGAAGACAGAACATCGTGTGACAGCAAACCAAGACAGTTAAGTGAGGCATGTGGTGATGGTATCATGGATGTGTCTAATGTGCGTTCCTGGATATGACAGTTCAATGAAGACAGAACATCGTGTGACAACAAACCAAGACAGTTAAGTGAGGCATGTGGTGATGGTACAATGGATGTGTCTAATGTACGTTCCTGGGTGTGACAGTTCAATGAAGACAGAACATCGAGTGACAACAAACCAAGACAGTTTAGTGAGGCATGTGGTGATGGTACCATGGATGTGTCTAATGTGGGTTACTGGGTGTGACAGTTCAATGAAGGCAGAACATCGTGTGACAACAAACCAAGACAGTTTAGTGAGGCATGTAGTGATGGTACCATGGATGTGTCTAATGTACGTTCCTGGGTGCGACAGCTCAATGAGGACACATCATCGTGTGACAACAAACAAGGACAGTTTAGTGAGGCATGTGATGATGGTACCATGGATGTGTCTAATGTGCGTTCCTGGGTGTGACATTTCAATGAAGAGAGAACATCGTGTGACAACAAACCAAGACAGTTTAGTGAGGCATGTGGTGATGGTACCATGGATGTGTCTAATGTGGGTTACTGGGTGTGACAGTTCAATGAAGGCAGAACATCGTGTGACAACAAACCAAGACAGTTTAGTGAGGCATGTAGTGATGGTACCATGGATGTGTCTAATGTACGTTCCTGGGTGCGACAGTTTAATGAAGACAGAACATCGTGTGACAACAAACCAATGCAGTTGAATGAGGCATGTGGTGATGGTATCATGGATGTGTCTAATGTACGTTCCTGGGTGAGGCAGTTCAATGAAGACAGAACATCGTGTGACAACAAACCAAGACAGTTTAATGAGGCATGTAGTGATGGTATCATGGATGTGTCTAATGTACGTTCCTGGGTGAGGCAGTTCAATGAAGACAGAACATCGTGTGACAACAAACCAATACACGAGTGAGGCATGTGGTGATGGTATCATGGATGTGTCTAATGTACGTTCCTGGGTGCGACAGTTCAATTAAGACAGAACTTCGTGTAGCAACAAACCAAGACAGTTGAGTGAGGCATGTGGCGATGGTACAATAGATGTGTCTAATGTACGTTCCTGGGTGTGACAGTTCAATTAAGGCAGAACATCGTGACAATAAACCAAGACTGTTATGTGAGGTATGTGGTGATGGTACCATGGATGTGTCTAATGTACGTTCCTGGGTGTGACAGTTCAATTAAGGCAGAACATCGTGACAACAAACCAAGACTGTTATGTGAGGTATGTGGTGATGGTATCATGGATGTGTCTAATGTACGTTCCTGGGTGTGACAGTTCAATTAAGGCAGAACATCGTGACAACAAACAAAGACTGTTATGTGAGGTATGTGGTGATGGTACCATGGATGTGTCTAATGTACGTTCCTGGGTGTGACAGTTCAATTAAGGCAGAACATCGTGACAACAAACCAAGACAGTTTAGTGAGGTATGTGGTGATGGTACCATAAACGTGTCTAATGTACGTTCCTGGGTGTGACAGTTCAATGAAGACAGAACATCGTGTGACAACAAAGCAAGACAGTTTAGTGAGGCATGTGGTGATGGTACCATGGATGGGTCTAATGTACGTTCCTGGGTGTGACAGTTCAATGAAGACGGAATATCGTGTGGCAACAAACCAAGACAGTTTAGTGAGGTATGTGGTGATGGTACCATGGATGTGTCTAATGTACGTTCCTGGGTGTGACAGTTCAATGAAGACAGAACATCGTGTGACAACAAAGCAAGACAGTTTAGTGAGGCATGTGGTGATGGTACCATGGATGGGTCTAATGTACGTTCCTGGGTGTGACAGTTCAATGAAGACAGAACATCGTGTGACAACAAAACAAGACAGTTTAGTAAGGCATGTAGTAATGGTACCATGGACGTGTCTAATTTATGCTCCTGGGTGTGACGGTTCACGCAAGACAGAACATCGTATGACAGCAAACCAAGACAGTTTAGTGAGGCATGTGGTGATGGTACAATGGATGTGTCTAATGTGCGTTTCTGGGTGTGACAGTTCAATAAAGATAGAACATCGTGTGACAACAAACCAATGATCCCGGAGGTAGTTTTCGGCGAAACGTCGGTTGTTAAACCAACTGGGCCATCGCCTACAAGCCCGGAAGATCTGTATAATGTAATTATAACACCAGCCTTCTATATATAATACAATACATGCAAACAGAATGGAATTTCTAGGACATCACATAACGATCAGCTGTTTAAAACATTTGACTATCACTTAAAGTCTACTGTATTCCCTTGTAACTACAATAAGATAATGTTTATCTTGAAGTAGATAGAGTAATTAGATTTTGTACAAGAGTAGAGAAAGTCATGTGTACGTCACATAACGACCAAAACATTTGAATATCACTTAAAGTCTACTGTATTCGCTTGTAACGACAATAAGATAATGTTTGTCTTGAAGTAGATAGAGCAATAAGTGTTTGTACAATAGTAGAGAAAGTCATGTGTACATAACGTAACGACCAGCTGTTTAAAACATTTGACTATCACTTAAAGTGTACTGTATTCCCTTTTAACTACAATAAGATAATGTTTATCTTGAAGTAGATAGAGCAATATGTGTTTGTACAAGAGTAGAGAAAGTCATATATACATCACATAACGACCAGCTGTTTAAAACATTTGACTATCAGTTAGAGTTTACTGTATTCCCTTGTAACTACAATAAGATAATGTTTATCTTGAAGTAGATAGAGCAATAAGTGTACAAAAGTAGAGAAAGTCATGTATACATCACATAACGACCAGCTGTTTAAAAATTTGACTATCACTTAGTCTACTGTATTCCCTTGTATCTACAATAAGATAATGTTTATCTTGAAGTAGATAGAGTAATAAGTGTTTGTACAAGAGTACAGAAAGTCATCTATACATCACACAACGACCAGCTGTTTAAAACATATGACTATCACTTAAAGTCTACTGCATTCCCTTGTAACTACAATAAGATAATGTTTATCTTGAAGTAGATAGAGCAGTAATTGTTTGTACAAGAGTAGAGAAAGTAATGTATACATCACACAACAACCAGCTGTTTAAAACATTTGAATACCACTTAGTCTACTGTATTCCCTTGTAACTACAATAAGATAATGTTTATCTTGAAGTAGATAGAGCAGTAAGTGTTTGTACAAGAGTAGAGAAAGTCATGTATACATCACATAACGACCAGCTGTTTAAAACATTTGACTATCACTTAAAGTCTACTGTATTCCGTTGTAACTACAATAAGATAATGTTTATCTTGAAGAAGATAGAGCAATAAGTGTTTGTACAAGAGTAGCGAAAGTCATGTATACATCTCATAACGACCAGCTGTTTAAAACATTTGACTATCAGTTATTCTACTGTATTCCCTTGTATCTACAATAAGATAATGTTTATCTTTAAGTAGATAGAGTAATAAGTGTTTGTACAAGAGTAGAGAAAGTCATGTATACATCACATCACGACCAGCTGTTTAAAACATATGACTATCACTTAAAGTCTACTGCATTCCCTTGTAACTACAATAAGATAATGTTTATCTTGAAGTAGATAGAGCAATAAGAGTTTGTACAAGGGTAGAGAAAGTCATGTGGACATCACATAACGACCAGCTGTTTAAAACATATCACTATCACTTAAAGTCTACTGCATTCCCTTGTAACTACAATAAGATAATGTTTATCTTGAAGTAGATAGAGCAATAAGTGTTTGTACAAGAGTAGAGAAGGTCATGTATACATCACATAACGACCAAAACATTTGACTATCACTTAAAGTCTACTGTATTCCCTTGTAACTACAATAAGATAATGTTTATCTTGAAGTAGATAGAGCAATAAGTGTTTGTACAAGAGTAGAGAAAGTCATGTATACATCACACAACGACCAAAACATTTGACTATCACTTAAAGTCTACTGTATTTCCTTGTAACTACAATAAGATAATGTTTATCTTGAAGTAGATAGAGCAATAAGTGTTTGTACAAGAGTAGAGAAAGTCATGTATACATCACATAACGACGAAAACATTTGACTATCACTTCAAGTCTACTGTATTCCCTTGTAACTACAATAAGATAATGTTTATCTTGAAGTAGATAGAGCAATAAGTGTTTGTACAAGAGTAGAGAAAGTCATGTATACATCACACAACGACCAAAACATTTGACTATCACTTAAAGTCTACTGTATTCCCTTGCAACTACAATAAGATAATGTTTATCTTGAAGTAGATAGAGCAATAAGTGTTTGTACAAGAGTAGAGAAAGTCATGTATACATCACATAACGACCAAAACATTTGACTATCATTTAAAGTCTACTGTATTCCCTTGTAACTACAATAAGGTAATGTTTATCTTGAAGTAGATAGTTCAATAAGTGTTTGTACAAGAGTAGAGAAAGTCATGTATACATCACACAACGACCAAAACATTTGACTATCACTTAAAGTCTACTGTATTCCCTTGTAACTACAATAAGATAATGTTTATCTTGAAGTAGATAGAGCAATAAGTGTTTGTACAAGAGTAGAGAAAGTCATGTATACATCACATAACGACCAAAACATTTGACTATCACTTAAAGTCTACTGTATTCCCTTGTAACTACAATAAGATAATGTTTATCTTTAAGTAGATAGAGCAATAAGTGTTTGTACAAGAGCAGAGAAAGTCATGTATACATCACACAACGACCAAAACATTTGACTGTCACTTAAAGTCTACTGTATTCCCTTGTAACTACAATAAGATAATGTTTATCTTGAAGTAGATAGAGCAATAAGTGTTTGTACAAGAGTAGAGAAAGTCATGTGTACATCACATAACGACCAAAACATTTGACTATCACTTAAAGTCTACTGTATTCCCTTGTAACTACAATAAGATAATGTTTATCTTGAAGTAGATAGAGCAATATGTGTTTGTACAAGAGCAGAGAAAGTCATTTGTACATCACATAATGACCAAAACATTTGACTATCACTTAAAGTCTACTGTATTCCCTTGTAACTACAATAAGATAATGTTTATCTTGAAGTAGATAGAGCAATATGTGTTTGTACAAGAGCAGAGAAAGTCATTTGTACATCACATAATGACCGAAACATTTGACTATCACTTAAAGTCTACTGTATTCCCTTGTAACTACAATAAGATAATGTTTATCTTGAAGTAGATAGAGCAATAAGTGTTTGTACAAGAGCAGAGTAAGTCATGTATACATCACACAACGACCAAAACATTTGACTGTCACTTAAAGTCTACTGTATTCCCTTGTAACTACAATAAGATAATGTTTATCTTGAAGTAGATAGAGCAATAAGTGTTTGTACAAGAGTTGAGATAGAAGGGACTGTAACACCTCAGATTTGTAAACATATAGGCATTATATTAAAGAATCAGAATAACTGGTGACGCACAAATGTTTGCTCACCTTAAATATGCTAATAAACATGTCTTGAAAAGTTGATCTAATGATACGATATAACTTCTCAGAAAATGAGTGATCAATAATCACTGGATTATCAAGGAATTACTACCCCTATATGTACCTAGATTTTAAGAGAGCCTTATGAGTTCTATAATTTTAAAATGTAATAATTTTTTCGTGTGTCACAATAGGATCGCCTGTTTCCAATGATAACGTGTTTGCTTCTAAGAAGAGAATCAATAAAGATATTGAACATCGTAAATCCGGCTAAACATAAGTAGATGTCGGCACTTTATAAATCCAGGTAAAATATAGGAGCACAGCTTGTAACGGCAATCAGCCTATGCAAATTTTAAATCCTCTTTGTGATAAGTCGACACGTGTTATTTGTCAGCATAATAAATCGCTTTTCAACATCAAGATTGATTGTCCTGCCATCTGGCGAGCAAAGGATTTAGTCGGATTCCTGCACGCTGACATAATATCAGGAACTTTAAGTGTAAAATATATGAACAAATTCACAATTATTGTGGTGAAATAAACGAAAACAAAATCTCCAGTTGCTGAACTATAGAAGTTTTGGAAAATACTGCCAAATTCCCTAACACGGAATATTATCATATGGACACTTTTTTCTCGTTTTTCAAAGGCTTTCGTTTTAGAAATAGCTGTGTTCCTATAAAAACATACACACAAAATATCGTATGTCTCCTGTTCAGATTATTTTATTCTTTCATTCTAGCAGAGCGATCCTTAGACACTTATTCCTCTACTGCTATAATGGAAAAGACATCTGTAGAAATGTGACAGCTTGAAATGCCGTTATATTTACGTGACAAGCAAGAAATAAAACAAGCTAGTAACGACCTTCCATTTCAAGGTGCACTCAGAAGTCTATCCGAATGGTTTACTTTTATGCAAAGGTCATGCAGAATGAAGAGAACGCCTGTAGACACTCCGCGACAAAGCCCGCCTCCATAGCGGGTCTGCCTCATGTGTACGAGCTACCAACATTGAATCTCCATTAGAATGTGCTATCTACATAAGGCTTTTGTCAATGTTTTTTAATTATCCTGAAATATGATTTTTTATGTTCGTACTCCAACGTTAAGTCATATCGGACTATGAATGAAATGATGTGCAAATGAGTACAAGGTACATAGAGCTTAGAGATACCAGACATTATCTTTCAGAATAAGATAAAACCTCCAATGTTCTCACATCGGACGATGACTGAAATGATGTTCAAATGAGTACATGGCACATAGAGCTTAGAGTTACTAGACATTCAACTTTCAGGATAAGAGAAAACCCCCAACGTTAAGTCATATCAGACGATGAATGAAATGATGATCAAATAAGTACAGGGTACATAGAGCTTAGAGATACCAGACATTATCTTTCAGAATAAGATAAAACCTCCAATGTCATATCGGGCGATGAATGAAATGATATTCAAATGAGTACAGGGTACATAGATCTCAGAATTACCAGACATTCATCTTTCAGGATAAGAGAAAACCTCCAACGTTAAGTCATATCGGTCGATGAATGAAATGATGTTCAAATGAGTACAGGGTACATAGAGCCTAGAGTTACCACATTCATCTTTCAGGATAAGAGAAAACCTCCAACGTTAAGTCATATCGTACGATGATTGAAATGATGTTCAAATGAGTACAGGGTACATAGAGCTTAGAGTTACCAGACATTCATCTTTCAGGGTAAGAGAAAACCTACAACGTTAATCATATCGGACGATGAATGAAATGATGTTCAAATGAGTACATGGCACATAGATCTTAGAGTTACTTAACGTTCGTCTTTTAGAATAAGGGAAAACCCAGGACAAAAAGCTTATCCAGATAACTTCCCTCGACCGACATTGTAACTCGGGACTTGTTGAATGTTAGGCAGACACGCTACCAACTGCGCTAACGAGATAGGCATTCTAACGGGTGAATTAAAATGAAAAAAAGAAAGCACTTTTGACGAAATAAAATCTTTTGAGTAATGGTACATATAATGGGCAACTGGGAGTTGGGGGATGTATTGTGAGATCTTTGATGTCCTTGGAAAATGCTGATCTTTAATTTATGTAATATATTTCCCCTGGATAATTGGAGTTGTATTCCTTAGAAGTGTGCCAAGAGAAAGTGTAAAATAGAGATCACTCTTTTTCTTTTTTATGTTTGGTTAATATGAGAGGTCTTTGCTCCTGATTGGTTGATCACTTACGTGACCGTCGTATTCGGAGCACGCTCTACGCAGCCCGGTCGCTCTCTATCGATTTCTCTTGTGTAATAGTTTCTACAAAAGACTATCAGGGAGAAGAAGCTTGAGGGTTTTAATACCACCCTGGATTCTGATGGAGAACGCGACCAGCACCTCCTCAGGCCAAATGTCTTGGATATGCAACATTATCGGAGCTTTCACGTGTTTATGGCTCGGAAAGTTCTGCGGAAAATGTAAATGCACGTCTTCGACTCTCTTCCATTCTGACTTTAGTATTCTTTGTGGGTGTCACAGGTCGGTAGGCTAGAGTTGACTGAATCGTATATACAACACAGGCGCCGTCTATGTTTTATGAGGCGATGTACACGAGAGCTCGTGTATGTGTACCCAACATTGGCTTTCGAGCTATCTGCAGATAAAAACTATACAATGGCTGGGCTGTACAGTAAAGAATGGTCATAATTTATTCACCGTCACAATTTTGCGCACTATAGTTCAATCTTATTATATTCTGTAAGCTTAATGCGCAACAAACACGCCATAGTAGTTTCATTGCTGTTCCCGCCTGTGAGAACCTGGCAAGTTCAGACATGATCAGTATCGCCTACCACTACAATGGAGGTAACATGCAGTTAAAGTTGATGTTAGAGGAATATCCGGAGTTTCTTTCAAACGTAATCACTGCTGATGAAACTTGGCTACATCATTCTGATCCTGAGAGCAAACAGCAAAGCGGAGTGTGGAAATCTCCTTCATCACCAACCCCCAAAAAAGCAAAAGTGGTTGCTTCTGCTGGAAAAGTTATGGTCATCTCATTCTTTGATATTCATGGAATGGTTTATCAGCATGTTGTACCTGCACACACATCAGTAACTGGACAATACTACAGGGATGTCCTGAAAAAATTGCAAGTCCATATCAGGTGCAAAAGACCACATTTCCGTGAAGCAGGCTGGATGCTACACCACGATAATGCGTGGCTGCATATTGCCAATGTTGTTGCTGAACATCTTGCACAAATCAACGTGAAATGCATCCCTCACCCTCGCTATAGTCCGGATTTAGCCCCATGTGACTTTTTTCTATTCCCTAACTTGAAGAAACGCCTTCGTGGGAGGCATTATCCATCATCAGAGGCAGTGGTGAAGGCTGCGGAGGCGAATTTGAAGCATCTCTCAAAAATAGTTTCCAGCATGTCTTTGAAGACTGGCAGAAACGCTGGGACAAGTACATTGCATTCAGGGGAGACAATTTTGAGGAGGATCATCAAGATTATAAGGATGAGTAAAGATACGTTGTCAAAAAAGTGATCATTCTTTATATACTTTGCATATATTTTTAAACACCTTATATCAAATGCAAAGTATATTGTGACTTTGTGGGTTCGTGAAATGAAAAGTCCAATTGCACAAACTCAACAATGTTCTTTATTTCCACCGACTTACAGTTAAGCACTTGCCAATTACACAGAAATGCGTAATGCACACAATTACAATTCACCAGTTCGTAAGTTAACGTTCCGATGCACGTACACAGTCCTCTCGTCCGTTTGCTAGCTCGTCAAACACTGACTGACTGACTGCCCCTTGCACGACGTGTCGCTTATATAGGGTCCGCTTGCCCATCTAGAAGGTTCTCTATTAAATTGAATGTCCCGTAATTTCCGGACCCTAGTAGAAGGGTAAAGAGACGGCTCAGGGGCCCGACATCCCTCCCCTAACCATCCCTTCAGTTAGTGACAGAGACTAATGGGAGGCGTGGCACGGCTGCCCTTTGGTTTCCTGACAGCTGTTGCCCTCAAGCCTACCGCTAATTGGGTGACACTGCTCCCTCCTCAAAGCTGGTCGTCCCGAACAGCACCATCGTAGCGGGCTAGTCGATCCAGGTGTACCACCAACATCTTTCCTCGGGGGACCTTCTGGATGCGGTAGACCACGTCGTTAATCCTCTTCACCACCCGGTACGGTCCTTGCCATGGCTGCTGGAGCTTCGGGCAGCGTCCCTTGGTCCGGGTAGGACGGTACAACCAGACCAGGTCACCTTGCTGGAACCCTTGGCTGTTGGCTTGCCTGTCATACCTGGTCTTCATGCGGTCGCTCGCCTTCTGGATGTTCTGGCGAGCCAACTCGTGCATGTCGTGGAGATGGTCCACCAAGTTCTCCACATACTCGGTCGCTGGCTGTTTCGCTTCCGGAGGGCTTCCAAAAGCCAGGTCACAAGGGAGGCGTAACTCTCGGCCGAACATTAAGCTGGCTGGCGTCATCCCAGTTGTGTCGTGTGTAGAGGAGCGATAGGCCAGCAAGAACAGTGGCACCTTGACGTCCCAGTCTCGCTGATGGCTGGCCACGACCTTCCTCAGGTGTTCCTCTAAGGTCTTGATGTACCTTTCGACCATGCCATCCGATTGGGGATGTAGAGGCGTAGTGCGAGTCTTGTTCACCCCAAGCCTTTGTAGTGCCTCCTTCATTAGGTTGGACTCAAAGTTGGTACCCTGGTCACTGTGCAGCTCTAACGGCACCCCAAATCGGCAGAACACTTGCTCCACGAGGCAGTCTGTGATTGTCTTTGCCTCTTGGTTTGGGATGGCATACACCTCCGGCCACTTGGTGAAGTAGTCCACGACCACCATTAGGTACTTGTTGCCTCGGTCGGAAACTGGGTACGGTCCAGCAATGTCAACGGCGATCCGTTCGAATGGCGCTCCGACGTTGTACTGCTGCATGCGACCCCGGCTCCTAGTCTGAGGGCCACGACTCGCCGCGCACACGTGACACTGACGGCACCATCTCTCAGCATCTGCTCGGAGTCTCAGCCAGTAGTAGCGCTGCCGTAGTTTGTCAATCGTTCGGTTCGCTCCCAGGTGTCCTCCCGAAGTACCGGCGTGCACTTCCTCCAGGACTTCCGGGACCTTACTCCGGGGAAGTACCAACTGCTCTCTCTGCGTCTTCCCATCGGGTGATTCCCATACCCGGAACAGCACGCCCTCTCTGGTCTTCAACGAGTCCCATTGGGCCCAGTACGACTTGTAGGTGGCGCTCCTCGGTGCGATGTCCTCCCAGGTTGGTCTCATCCCTGCCTCCACTTCCCTCAAGAGTGGCCCCAAGTCTGCGTCCGCCAGCTGCTCCCTCCTCAGGCCTGCGCTATCCCAGCCTTCAGCAGGCACTGCCACAACTACTCGGACTGCTGCGGCACGCTCCTTCTCTTCCACTCTTGTGCACTGGCCGCACTCTTCTGGACAGGGTCTTCGGGACATGGCGTCTGCGTTACCGTGGCTCTTCCCTCTACGATGTTCCGAGGTGAAGTCGTACTCCTGCAGCCTCTGGACCCAACGTGCTGTCTGGCCTTCCAGGTTCTTAAAGCTCAATAGCCAGGTTAGGGCAGAATGGTCAGTCCTCAGGTGGAATGGCTGACCGTACAGGTACTTGTGGAAGTGCTCCAATGTCTTTACTACCGCCAGTAACTCCCGTCGGGTGACGCAGTAGTTCTTCTCTGACTTGGATAGTGTCTTGCTGTAATAGGGTATCACCCGCTCATGGCCATCCTGGACCTGCGATAGGACACCTCCAATGCAATGGTCGCTGGCGTCGGTGTCCACAATGAAGGCGCCACCCGGTTGTGGGAAACCCAAAATTGGAGCACTGCACAGGGTCTCCTTTAGGTGCTGGAAAGCGTTTTCTGCGTCCTCCGTCCACACATAGGGCCGGTGTTCCTCTGTCAGGCGGGTGAGGGGTTTTGCGATGTTGGAGAACCCCTTTATGAAGCGCCTGTAATAACTGCACAGCCCCAGGAAACTGCGCAATTCTTTCTTATCCTTTGGGCGAGGCCAATCTCTCACAGCCTTTGTCTTCTCCGGGTCTGTGGCCACTCCGGTTGCTGAGACTATGTGGCCCAAGTAGTTAACTTCCTTGCGGAAGAGCTGGCACTTCTTCGCGTTCAGCTTCAAGTTGGTCGCCTGCAGTCTCTGTAGCACCTTACTCAGATTCTCGAGGTGATCTTCAAAAGTCTTCCCGACGATGATGATGTCGTCCAGGTATAGCAGGCAGGCATCGTAAGTCAGCCCTCTCATCACTGACTCCATGAGGCGTTGGAAGGTAGCTGGTGCGTTGCAGAGGCCAAAGGGCATAACCGTGAACTGCCAAAGACCTTGGCCCGTCGAGAATGCGGTCTTCTCCTTGTCTCTCGGGTCTAGAGCTACCTGCCAGTAGCCCGACTTTAGGTCCAGGGTCGAGAACCACTGTGCACCAGCTAGCGTGTCCAGG
This sequence comes from Mantis religiosa, assembly GCA_030765055.1. NCBI lineage: Eukaryota > Metazoa > Arthropoda > Insecta > Mantodea > Mantidae > Mantis > Mantis religiosa. The sequence goes on along the minus strand of CM060954.1, from coordinate 14,123,598 downwards.
GTGTCGTCAATCCGGGGTAAGGGAAAACAGTCCTTCCGGGTGACGGCGTTCAACTTTCTGTAGTCTACGCAGAAGCGCAGCTCGCCGTTCTTCTTTGTCACCAAGACTACAGGGGAACACCAAGGGCTGTCAGACTCTTCAATCACTCCCCTGGATCTCATGTCCTCCAGCATGTCTCGTACCGCCCCTTGCTTCGCCAGCGGAACGCGTCTATGTGGTTGCCGAATAGGCCGGGCGTCTCCGGTGTCGATGCGGTGAAGCACTTTGTCCGTGCGGCCGTAGTCACTATCACCTTGGCTGAAGACGCGCTGATACCGTCTTAGCAGTTGTCGAACCTTCTCCAGCTGTTCTGTGGTCAGGTGGTCGGCCGCCCTCTCCACCAAGCCTTCTAGCCGGGGCCCCAGGTGTTGCTTCCGCGCCGGCACCTGGGTCTCGTCGATAGCTGTTACGCTCACCACGGGCTCGCACATTCCCAACTCCGTCCCGGCCTGGACGTCGTGATCGGCGTCCGTAGGATTTAGCAGTCTCACGGGCACCTCCTCTCGGCACGGCAGCAATGCCCTGGCTACACACAATCCGTTTACAGGCGTCTTCTGGTCCAGCATCATGTTCCTGGTTCTCTGACCCTCCAGTCGCGCCGTCACCACCACCTCGCTCCTCGCGGGGACAACCACGTCTTCGTCCAAGACGACCCTGCAAATTCCAAGGCGCTCTTCGGGTTGACGGAGTATAACCTCTTCTCCGTTAAGCCGCAGAACCTTCTTGCCGACGTCGACCGTCGCCTCATGGCTCCTGAGGGCATCCAGTCCCAGAATCACCTCCTCAGCCACCTTCGCGACGAACACCCACAGACGCACGGCACTGCGTCCCAAGTTCAGCTCCAGCAGGGCCTCCTTCTCCACAGGCAAGGTGTCGCCCGATGCCGTGACAAGCTGGTATGGCCGGCTTGGCTTCCTTGTCGGCAAACCCTTCGCCACGTCAGGTCTGATGATGGTCACGGCCGCCCCGGTGTCCACCAGCACGCGGCATGGCTTCCCTCTTACCCAACCGTCCGCGATGAGGCTGTCATCCATACGCCGGCTGACGGCGCGCAGTGTCACTCGAGGGGATGGTGGTGATGGCGCCGACGTGCCCCTCTCCACGACGGCCCTTACTCGTTTTCCGGCTGCTCTTCCTGGTGTGGGCAGTCTCTCTGCAGGTGTCCGGGCTGTCCACACCCCCAACACAGGCCACTAGGTGTTCGCCGGCGTCCCTCAGCTGGTCTTCTGTCTCCGGCGTAGCGGACACTCCTCGTTCTCGACGTCGGCATGGATGTTATTTTGGCCGCCTCCATCCTTAATGCCGCTGTCAGCGCCTCGTGGATGGTTTTATATTCCCCGAGCATTAGGCGCTGACGAATCTCCGTGTCCCGTACCCCGTCGACAAAATTGTAGGCGGCTTCCCGGGATACGAACTCCAGTGGCAGGTCAACCAAGGCCTTGCTAGCCAGCTGCTCGATGGCTATGGCGAACTCCTGCAGCGTCTCCCCCGGCTGCTGCGACCTTGCCTTTAGCTGGCTTCGGTATGCTGCGGCTAAGCGGTGGTTCCCGAAGCGATTCTCCAGGGCCTCCCAGATGTCCTTGGGCGCCGCCGTCGTCTGCACCGCGTTTAGGACTTCCGCGGCTCTTCCCTGGAGGCTGGCTATTAACTGTGTGGCCTCCTCCTCCAGTGACCATCCGTTGTGCCTGGCCACTGTGTCGAACTGGCGGCGGAAGACCTCAAACGTTGACGCGCCGTCATACTTGGGAGGTTTGACGCGCGCAGATGTTGTGTCGCGTCCCGGCGCGTCGGCCTTTAAATCCTTCAGCTTCCTGCCGACGACGTCCTCCACCATGGCGTTCAGGGACTTCACGCTGCTGTCGGCTTTTCCTTCCAGCTCATTAACGCGGCTCGCCAGGTCTTCGACGCGCTCGCCTAACTCTGTGACGTTCTCTTTTACGCCGGCCAACTGTTCTTCAAACTTTGCGGCGAGAGCCTCGTTCGCCGCCTTCATTTCCGTGGCCAGACTGCCGTTCGCTGCTCTCATTTCTGCGGTTAACTCGGCCTTCATTTCTTCCATCTTCTCGGTGATGTTGTCGTTGGCCGTCTTCATTTGTTTCAGTTCCGCTAAAATCTTTTCTAATGCTGCCTCCATTGTGTTATGTCGCACTTCTGACACCAATTGTGACTTTGTGGGTTCGTGAAATGAAAAGTCCAATTGCACAAACTCAACAATGTTCTTTATTTCCACCGACTTACAGTTAAGCACTTGCCAATTACACAGAAATGCGTAATGCACACAATTACAATTCACCAGTTCGTAAGTTAACGTTCCGATGCACGTACACAGTCCTCTCGTCCGTTTGCTAGCTCGTCAAACACTGACTGACTGACTGCCCCTTGCACGACGTGTCGCTTATATAGGGTCCGCTTGCCCATCTAGAAGGTTCTCGATTAAATTGAATGTCCCGTAATTTCCGGACCCTAGTAGAAGGGTAAAGAGACGGCTCAGGGGCCCGACATCCCTCCCCTAACCATCCCTTCAGTTAGTGACAGAGACTAATGGGAGGCGTGGCACGGCTGCCCTTTGGTTTCCTGACAGCTGTTGCCCTCAAGCCTACCGCTAATTGGGTGACAATATAAACATAATATTACAACAAATGCAATAGTCAAAGGATAATTAGTACAATGCGATCCATATAAACCTGAACCATTTCAATAGACCATAACTTTTGAACCAATAGTAGGACACACGTGCAACTTTGGGAGAATATAATAAACAATTGAGAGATGACTCTCACACAAAATGTTGGAAGTGTCCTCCTCCAGCATCTATACATAAGACCTGAGGCTTTCCTGGCGAGGAATGTGCTCACTTTCTGCTCGGGCAACAAGCCAAGGCAAAAGACGACTAGATATCGACGTTTCGTGAGTGTGCATCTCTCCCATCATCAGGATATTTACAAAATATTATAACTACAAATGAAATACTGGATATAACACAAATATAAACAAAGACAAAACACTATCAACACTCGCAACACTGTACAAAATAGTTTTTAGTAAATTCAATGCCAGGTCAGGAGATGGCGTGAGTATAGAAAATTGTGTCAAAGAAACGTAACTACTTAACTTGATCATAAAGCTGTATTGATCTTTGCTTCTTAATTCGACGGATTTCCATTTTAAGGCCGGTTTCCAAGAGAAGCTGAACTGAAGTCCAGCATCACGATTAATCGTACTCTTTTCAGAGGAAATCGCTAAAGCCTCCTTAATTTTCAGCTCCCCAGTAACTGTTTGCATTTTGCGAAGCAAAGATCAATATACTTTAGTTACTGAAATTAGTAATACTGGTAAATTTACTATTACAAGTAATAGTACACTTCATATTGTTACGCGAGCGTTGGAACACCCTATAGAAGCAGCTGGGAGCGGACAGCAAGGGAGGTCCGTGTTAGCCACGCCCTCCCCTCGTTTGTCTTATAGTGGTGACAGGCGATGGCCGGGAGAAAAACATCATTGTGCCGTCTGTTTCTGTTCCACCTGTGTTCTCGAAATTACGGGATCTTTCATCTACTGGGGAACCTTCGAGATCGGCAAGCGTACCCTATATAAGCTACACGTCGTGCACGAGGAGTCAGTGAGGAGACAGTCACAGTTTTTTGGTGTAAGAGTTAGTCAGTGACGTGTTAATGAACGAGAAGATTGTGCAACGGAAGACTTTACGTAACTGTGTATGTGTATCGGAGTTTACGTAATTGTGACCGTACAGTGAAATTGTAACGGAAGAACTGGTGAATTGTAATTGTGTGCAGCACGTAATTCTGTGTAATTGGCAAGAGTTTAACTGTAAGTCGGTGGAAATAAAGAACATTTTGAGTGGTGAAATTGGACTTTTCATTTCACGAACCCAAAAAGTCACAATATGCCACTCTCATCTTTATATCTTGTTATTGTATTATTTATATATGTGCATAAATATTACTGTACATAACCACTTTTTAATGAACATCGTAATTAAGCTTATGCCTGTTATTTTCATAAGAATGAATAAATAAGAAACCATTAGGTAAGTAGACCACCTTCTATGCTAGTGAGCCACGTAGATCGACGATTTTGTTGAATATGGCGCTACCAATCTCTCTGAAGAGGAATTCAGACGATCAACGATGGAAGCTTGGGTTAAAAAAAAATGTCTGGTATTAAAATAAAATAAAATAAAATCTGCATATCTAATAGTCCGCCTTCTGGAATCTACACGTACCTCATTATACAAACTTCACGTTTAAACTACATTTAAACTAAAATTTTAACTACAGTAATATAATGTTTATTTTGAAGTAGATAGAGCAATAAATGTTTGTACAAGAGTACAGAGAGTCTTCTGAGTGTAGTAAATAGAATGTTTTTAAGGGAGCTACGGAATTTACATTTATTGCATTGAAGTCTGGGTATAGAAATGCTGGGTGGAACACAATAGCATGTAAGTAGAAACACAATTTGAGCTGTCAAAGTTTGCCCTTAATGTTCAGAGTGCTGTAGCAGTGTTAGTTTGTTGTATACGAGCCGCCACTGCAGAGCAGGTGTTTCTGGACCTAAGTAACAACTCCGGGTGGAGGGCATTCAATATATTGGACGTTAACTCCGCTTCTAGGAAATGGAGTGCCGCTGCTATAGCAACAAATTCTCCGACCTAGGAAAACACTTGCTTATCGCCAACATGCACTTTACAGTTCGGGTGAATATTACTTTAAGGATAGCGTTAAAACTGCATTGTGCAATTTGGTTATACTAGTTTCTATAGTACACCTTCGGAAGGTCCTGAGTTTGGCTCCAGTGATCGACCTTCCTGACTAATTCAAAAATCAAATTCAACATATATTTATGGTGCATATTTCAAAATTCTACAACTTACAACCTTTGGCTACATTTATCTGTCTTTACCTTGTTGCTTTCTTGACTTACATGACACCCTGGTCTTCTGCTCTAACAGGTAACTCTTAAACTCTGTCTCCTTGTTGCTTAATTAGCCCCTTTCTTCCCCCTCATCTTCCTTTCTTATATTCTTTACATTTATTTGTCTTTACCTTGTTGCTACCTTGTCTTACATGACACCCTGGTCTGTCAGGTAGCTCTTAACTTCCATGTCTCCTTGTTACTTAATTAGCCCCTTTCTTCCCCCTCATCTTCCTTTCTTATATTCTTTACATTTATTTGTCTTTACCTTGTTGCTACCTTGTCTTACATGACACCCTGGTCTTCTGCTCTGTCATTTAGCTCTTAACCTCCATTCCTCCTTGTTACTTAATTAGCCCCATTCTTCCCCCTCATCTTCCTTTCTTATATTCTTTACATTTATTTGTCTTTACCTTGTTGCTACCTTGTCTTACATGACACCCTGATCTTCTGCTCTGTCAGGTAGCTCTTAACCTCCGTGTCTCCTTGTTACTTAATTAGCCTCTTTCTTCCCCCTCATCTTACTTTCTTATATTCTTTACATTTATTTGTCTTTACCTTGTTGCTACCTTGTCTTACATGACACCCTGGTCTTCTGCTCTGTCAGGTAGCTCTTAACCTCCGTGTCTCCTTGTTACTTAATTAGCCTCTTTCTTCCCCCCCATCTTACTTTATTATATTCTTTACATTTATTTGTCTTTACCTTGTTGCTACCTTGTCTTACATGACACCCTGGTCTTCTGCTCTGTCAGGTAGCTCTTAACCTCCGTGTCTCCTTGTTACTTAATTAGCCTCTTTCTTCCCCCTCATCTTACTTTCTTATATTCTTTACATTTATTTGTCTTTACCTTGTTGCTACCTTGTCTTACATGACACCCTGGTCTTCTGCTCTGTCAGGTAGCTCTTAACCTCCGTGTCTCCTTGTTACTTAATTAGCCCCTTTCTTCCCCCTCATCTTCCTTTCTTATATTCTTTACATTTATTTGTCTTTACCTTGTTGCTACCTTGTCTTACATGACACCCTGGTCTTCTGCTCTGTCAGGTAGCTCTTAACCTCCGTGTCTCCTTGTTACTTAATTAGCCTCTTTCTTCCCCCTCATCTTACTTTCTTATATTCTTTACATTTATTTGTCTTTACCTTGTTGCTACCTTGTCTTACATGACACCCTGGTCTGTCAGGTAGCTCTTAACCTCCGTGTCTCCTTGTCACTTAATTAGCCCCTTTCTTCCCCCTCATCTTACTTTCTTATATTCTTTACATTTATTTGTCTTTACCTTGTTGCTACCTTGGCTTACATGACACCCTGGTCTTCTGCTGTGCGAGGTAGCGCTTAACCTCCATAGCTCCTTGATTACATAATTAGTCCCTTTCTTCTCCCTCATTTCCGGTTCTTATATTCTCTGCATTTCTTACCCATTTTACTTGTACTTTCTGCAAGAACTCACCAATACTTCTTACCCTCTTTCCCTCCCTGTTCTTTAAAATTTTTATAGCTACTATCCTCTTCTCTACTTTCTCCCATTTTTCTTCCCAAACCTTTTTTCTTTATGCAGCAGCCTCCTGGTATTCTGTTACATAGTATTCTATGCCTTCTTTTCCCCCACACAATTCACAAATTCCCTTTTCCCTACCTCTTATCCCTCTTAGAAATAATGTACTTTTCCGGTGGTTTTCCGAGTCGGTAGGTGAATGATAATTGGTTAGCAGTAGAAAAGTACATAGTGCCATATTTACTAAGAGAATTTATAACAAAAGAAGCTCTCTGAAGTACAGTGTTTTAATTACTTATTCCTCGAAATTTTCAAGGTTATAAATGAGAGTTTATCATACATTATTGCCAATTTTGACATTGGTGGGATAGTTTGGTGCTGAAAGAAATTCACACAGACTTTTACGAAAGATGCATAGTGTCAGTAAGCTATTAAATGAACTACTTCCTTAGTCATTCACCACATTTGCATATTACATCTGTTGTAGCAAATGTAATGCTGGATGGCGCACAGTTCCACTTTCCGCTACATTTTGGGTAGCTCAGGGTTGAGCAATAATGTTTCTCTCTGGGTATGCGTGGGTATGTATGAGAAGGATGGTTTTAATGACACTGGAATGCCGTTTCAAACTGGTTTAATGACTGCTTCTTTTTTTTCAGAACATCAAACTTGAAGTTGCCGACCAAGGGTACCAATATCACTGTTTAGAGTTACCATATGTGAAATCTTTATTACTCGATAAAACTTAATTCGTTATTCACGTATGTATATGAACCGACAAATATCTTCTCTCATCGCTTCTGGTCTCACCTCGACCAAGACAGAAGAAGAGGACTGCCCTAATCGGCTGCAAGCCACCAAATGAGTATCCTCCACAGCTGCGCGTGGATGTGTGTGAATGTAACTTTCACTTTCTCGAAGCCCTTTATTCAACCAAAGATTCCATTTGTGACTATTTTGTCATGTCATTATTAAGGGTCCGAAGAATACCTATCCAAAAAAGTCAAGTTCTACCCTTTAAAACTCTAGTAAGGACACTGTTTCTTACGTTTCTTTTGTTAAAACAACTATTCAAACCAACTGCTATTCGACTTAACTGGTGACGATGAATGAAATGATGTTCAAATGAGTACAGGGTACATAGAGCTTAGAGTTACCAACAGTTTATCTTTCAGGATAAGAGAAAACCTCCAACGTTAACTCGTATCGGACGATGAATGAAATGATGTTCAAATGAGTACAGGGTACATAGAGCTTAGAGTTACCAGACATTCATCTTTCAGGATAAGAGAAAACCTCAAACGTTAAGTCATATCGGACGATGAATGAAATGATGTTCAAATGAGTACAGGGTACATAGAGCTTAGAGTTTACAGACATTCATCTTTCAGAATAAGAGGAAAACTCCAACGTTAAGTCATATCGGACGATGAATGAAATGATGCTCAAATGAGTACAGCATACATAGAGCTTAGAGTTACCAGACATTCATCTTTCAGAATAAGAGAAAACGTCCAATGTTAAGTCATATCGGACGATGAATGAAATGATGTTCAAATGAGTACAGGGTACATAGAGCTTAGAGTTACCAGACATTCATCTTTCAGGATAAGAGAAAAACTCTAACGTTAAGTCATACTGGACGATGAATGAAATGATGTTCACATGAGTACAGGGTACATAGAGCTTAGAGTTAACAGACATTCATATTTCAGGATAAGAGAAAACCTCCAACGTTAACTCATATCGGACGATGAATGAAAATATGTTCAAATGAGTACAGGATACATAGAGCTTAGGGGAACCAGACATTCATCTTTCAGAATAAGGGAAAACCTCCAACGTTGTCATATCTGACGATGAATGGAAATGATGTTCAGATGAGTACAGGATACACAGAGCTTACAGTTACTAGACATTCATCTTTCAGGATAAGAGAAATCCTCCAACGTTAAGTCATATCGGACGATGAATGAAATGATGTTCAGATTAGTACAGCGTACATAGAGCTTGGGGTTACCAGACATTGATCTTTCAGTATAAGAGAAAACCTCCAACGTTAAGTCATGTCGGACGATGAATGAAATGATGCTCAAATGAGTACAGGGTACATAGAGCCTAGTGTTACTAGACATTCATCTTTCAGAATAAGAGAAAACCTCCCACGTTGAGTCATATCGGACGATGAATAAAATGATGTTACAATGAGCACAGGGTACATAGAGCCTAGTGTTACTAGACATTCATCTTTCAGAATAAGAGAAAACCTCCAACGTTAAGTCATATCGGACGATGAATGAAATGATGCTCAAATGAGTACAGGGTACTTTGAGCTTAGTTATCAGACATTCATCTTTCAGGATAAGAGAAAACCTCCAAAGTTAAGTCATATCGGACGATGAATGAAATGATGTTCAAATGAGTACAGGGTACATAGAGCTTAGAGTTACCAGACATTCATCTTTCAGGATAAGAGAAAACCTCCAACGTTAAGTCATATCGGACGATGAATGAAATAATGTTCAAATGAGTACAGGGTACATAGAGCTTAGAGTTACCAGACAATCATCTTTCAGTATAAAAAACCTCCAACGTTAAGTCATATCGGACGATGAATGAAATGATGTTCAAATGAGTACAGGGTACATAGAGCTTAGAGTTACCAGACAATCATCTTTCAGTATAAAAAACCTCCAACGTTAAGTCATATCGGACGATGAATGAAATGATGTTCAAATATATACAGGATATAAATGGGTAACTTACAGTTAGAGGCATTCATCATTCACGATAAAAGAAAAAGAAACTTTAAAAAAATCCTTTATTGCCCTGATCGAGTTTCGAACTCTGGAGCGCCTGTACGTGAGACAGTCTTGCACCAGGGTACAGAAAATGGCCCGTGGTGAAATGTGAGAGAGCTGAGTAGACGGAAAGGATGTGGCCATTGTTGTTAACACAATGTGCTTGTAATTCTTTGTTTACAGCTATTTTTGAGAAATTCTAAGCTATTGATTTTTTAGTTTTTCCATGTAAGTTATATATTCGTTGTACCCGCCTCTGTGTCGTGTAATAGCGTCAGTAGCCCACAAAGTGTATCTGTGTGGCAGCTTCGTTGTTGAAATTCTGCTTTGAATTCAGTAATTCGTGTAGGCAGGTGTCAGAAAAAATTCAAATAATGCCACCCTTGTAATGGTTGGAGGTTTTATTAACCCAGAAGAGGTTATTTGAACAATATGTGGGTGCAGAGCTAATTTGCATTTACTGGAACTTAATATGCAAAAATAAATTAGTTCATATTTTACATAAGAGATTACATTTTACACGAATATCCATCGGGAATGCGCGTGAATAATAAATCAGTGATGATCAAAGCCACAAAGTGCATCCGCATCAAAAGGGCACCCTGTGACCATGGTAACCACTTTCGAACTTTGTGTTTGTAATTACTGATAACACTCTTATTAAAATATATGAGAAATTCAAAACAGTGGCCATGTCTATTTAGTTTTGTTTTTATATCAAAGTTTCCTTGTTTTAAAACAACACAAAATGCTGTAACAGATTCAAAGACACGAATTTATGACACAGAATAATGAACAAATGAGCAGAGCAAGGGATTTTAACAAGAGAAGAAGGTCGAGTGTTCGAACTATGGCGAAAATAATTGAAGATTGCAAGAATGTTCAGGGAGAGTCTTAATTCTACATACATTTCACAGTAACGTTATTTTAACAAAGTAAATTTAAACGTTAACACTTTTTCAATTCCTTTTAATATTTATGTAGAATATTCACGTAAAGTATTAATAGAAGTTTTCTTAGTGTGGTTTTCTTATTGCATTCCCTGCCACGTACTTAGTATGAGGAAAAAATATTCCATTCGAAAAAAATCTTCATTTAGAGGTTTCCCTTTGTCGAATAAAATTAATTTTAGGTACAGACCTATATAAGTACTCTTTAGATACGAAGATTTTAAAGGAAACTTTCTCACCTCAACCTTCCGAGGGTGGTCTAAAAAGCTTCCGACCTTAACCCAAAGATGGCAGCACTCATAGATAAAAGCTGGTGAAATTCGTTGTTCATTTGTTGGCAGTTACTCACCAAAGATTCAGCCGTTTTGGACGATCAGTTATTTAAGTCATTTGAGTGAGTTGATGTGAGTGCTTTTATGAAAAAGGACAAAATCGAGTATGGAGCGGTCATTAAATTTGTTTTTGGGGGGCAATATGCCTACGCAAATCAACGATGAGTTGGATACTGTGTATGGGGACTCTGCACAATCATTTACCACAGTGAAATTTTAGGCAGCTGAATTTAAACGTGGCTGTAAGAGCTTGGGAGACGATGAACATTCTGGGTGTTCAAAAACAGCAACTACCGACGAAACCATCGCCAAAGTTCACCAAATGATGCTAGACGACTGCTCAAATGAGTAGAATTTCCATGGGGCTTACAGTTACAGATGTTGATTACCTTGTTGCTACCTTGTCTTACATGACACCCTGGTCTTCTGCTCTGTCAGGTAGCTCTTAACCTCCATGCCTCCTTGTTACTTAATTAGCCGCTTTTGTCCCCCTCATCTTCCTTTGTCATATTATTTACATTTATTTGTCTTTACCCTGTTGCTACCTTGTCTTACATGACACCCTGGTCTTCTGCTCTGCCAGGTAGCTCTTAACCTCCATGTCTCCTTGTTACTTAATTAGTCCCTTTCATCCCCCTCATCTTCCTTTCTTATATTATTTACATTTATTTGTCTTTACCCTGTTGCTACCTTGTCTTACATGACACCCTGGTCTTCTGCTCTGTCAGGTAGCTCTTAACCTCCATGCCTCCTTGTTACTTAATTAGCCGCTTTCGTCCCCCTCATCTTCCTTTGTCATATTATTTACATTTATTTGTCTTTACCCTGTTGCTACCTTGTCTTACATGACACCCTGGTCTTCTGCTCTGCCAGGTAGCTCTTAACCTCCATGTCTCCTTGTTACTTAATTAGTCCCTTTCATCCCCCTCATCTTCCTTTCTTATATTATTTACATTTATTTGTCTTTACCCTGTTGCTACCTTGTCTTATATGACACCCTCGTCTTCTGCTGTCAGGTAGCTCTTAACCTCCATGTCTCCCTGTTACTTAATTAGCCCCTTTCTTCCCCCTCATCTCCCTTTCTTATATTCCTTACATTTATTTGTGTTTTCCTTGTTACCTTGACTTACATGACACCCTGGTCTTCTGCTCTGTCAGGTAGCTCTTAACCTCAATGTCTCCTTGTTACTTAACTAGTCGCTTTCTTCCGCCTCATCTTCCTTTCTTATATTCTTTACATTTATTTGTCTTTACCTTGTTGCTACATTGACTTAGATGACACCCTGGTCTTCTACTCTGTCAGGTAGCTCTTAACCTCCATACCTCCTTGTTACTTAATTAGCCCCTTTCTTCCCTCTCATCTTCCTTTCTTAAATTCTTTATATTTCGGGCCCATTTTTCTTTTACTTTCTGCAAGAACTCACCAATACTTCTTTTCCCCTTTCATATTAACATTTTTATAGCTAGTATCCGCTTCTCTACTTTCTCCCATTTTTCCTCCCAAATCCTTTTCCTCCACATTGCAGACTCCTCGCATTCCGTTACATAGTGTTCTATGCTTTCTTTTGGCCCACACAATTCACAAATTCCCTTTTCCCTACCTCTTATTTCTCTTAAAAATATTGTTCCTGTTCTCATCCAAGCTACCCCTTCTCTCTTGTCTGTTGCAGTATTCTACATATGCTTCTGGTCCCCAGTTTCTTTTTATTTGCTTGTAAAATTGTGATGATTTCATATTTTTAAGACTTCCCCATATTTCCTGTCTTTCTATATCTTCTATTCTGCATTTTACTAATTTGCCGGCATTTAGTATCCCTTTAGTGTCATATACGATCCGAAGCCGCTAGGGGAAGCGTATATAAACTTGCTCCATCACCGATGCTATTGATGAGGTCACCTTTTACGCGGTAACTTTACAGATAAAAATGAATACTTAGTATATACAACGAAACGTATCATTAAAGTATTTATGCAAACGTTTCTGTGAATAAAACCGAAGTAAATACGTAAATAAACTTTCGTAAAAATAATTTATAAGCGACATCTGGTTTTGAAGATTCTTTTTAAATCTTGGGAGCAGATTTCGTAAGCTTATGAACAGGAGTTTTAAAACCTACAACTCCTGAGCGTTACAAAGCATAAAATACGTTTTAAAGACATTTCTAACAGAAGTAATTTGCCCGGAGTGGTGAAAAAAAATTTCTTTAAGTTCTTCGTCGGCTCTTTGCAGAGAAATGCACCAAGACTTTCTAAACAGAAAAGTTGTAGTGTTTGTTTTCATTTCCTTTCCTTTTAACTCTGTCCTCCCTCCATTCCTTTTGTCTGCTTTTGGCCATTACGGGACGAATAACTGTGAAAACGTTGAGAAGATAAAAGCAGTATAGCCATAAAAGTAGAACAAGCAGAAACAAAACGAAAATATTAAAAATAAAGAAACACATTCAAGAAATTTAAAGGCAGTGCACTCGTGTATATTAAATTGCTCGTGTAACCATGGCAACGAGTCTCGAGATGTAATATCGCTACGCGCTTTTCATTTATTTGTCATTAGCTATGCACCGCTATGTATCAAAATTGATGCTAGTGAGAAGCGAGGCCTACCACATTAATTGGATATTTAAAGAAGAAGGATGCAAGGTGTTTTAATTTATATCGAGGTAGAAAGTCGCCAAGAAGAAGCCGAAGTGCTCAGCAGTTAACTGGAACGCTGAAATATAATAAAACATTCTTTTAAAGATTCACGTATTTGTGTTTCATGACTTTACCCAGAGACTGAAGATTGTGGTCTTCCTTACCTTTTGTTTTAAAATAACGGTATTTATATAATATAAGCAAAATCTAGATTTCTTTAAACTTAAAAACTGCAACAAAGTTTGACCAAGTGATACAACATACAGTATATTTTTTTAGACTTTACGTCCTCCAACGTTAAATTATATCAGATGATTAACGAAATGATGTACAAGTGAGTACAGGGTATATAGAGCTTAGAGTTACCAGACAATCATCTTTCAGGATAAGGGAAACCCTCCAACATTAAGACATATCGGACGATGAATGAAATGATGTTCGAATGGGTACAGGGTACATAGAGCTTAGAGTTACCAGACATTCATCTTTCAGGATAAGAGAAAACCTCCAACGTTAAGTCATATCGGACGATGAATGAAATGATGTTCAAATGTGTACAGGGTACATAGAGCTTAGAGTTACCAGACATTCATCTTTCAGGATAAGAGAGAACCTCCAACGTTAAGTCATATCGGACGATGAATGAAATGATGTTCAAATGAGTACAGGGTACATAGAGCTTAAAGTTACCAGACATTCATCTTTCAGGATAAGAGAGAACCTCCAACGTTAAGTCATATCGGACGATGAATGAAATGATGTTCAAATGAGTACAGGATATATAGAGCTTAAAGTTACCAGACATTCATCTTTCAGGATAAGAGAGAACCTCCAACGTTAAGTCATATCGGACGATGAATGAAATGATGTTCAAATGGGTACAGGGTACATAGAGCTTAGAGTTACCAGACATTCATCTTTCAGGATAAGAGAAAACCTCCAACGTTAAGTCATATCGGACGATGAATGAAATGATGTTCAAATGTGTACAGGGTACATAGAGCTTAGAGTTACCAGACATTCATCTTTCAGGATAAGAGAGAACCTCCAACGCTAAGTCATATCGGACGATGAATGAAATGATGTTCAAATGAGTACAGGGTACATAGAGCTTAAAGTTACCAGACATTCATCTTTCAGGATAAGAGAAAACCTCCAGCGTTAAGTCATATCGGACGATGAATGAAATGATGTTTGAATGAGTACAGGGTAAATACAGCTTAGAGTTACCTTTCAGGTTTAGGGAAAATCACGAAGAAAAGCCTCAGCACCCTGTCCAAGATTGAAAGTCGGGACCTCCTGAACTTAAATGGGAAGTTTGTTGTTTTACTGAATTTTCGTCCCTGAGTTATATTGTTGACATATACACATAAATACTCGGAGATTTCCAAGGCGGCCGTGGTTGGATCCCAGGCGACCGCAACGTGAAATTGTGGTGGACAACATGGCGCTGGGGCGGGTTTTCTCCCGGACCTCCGGTTTCCCCCGCCATCTCATTCCACCGGTGCTCCATTTTCATCTCATGTATCATCAGTGTCACCGCCTGCAGTGCCTTATGTAGTAAACGCGGGCGTTAAGCATTACACATTTCATTTCACTCGGAGATTTTTCTAAGTATATTTTATTTTAAATCAGGGATTTTCAAAACATGTATATCCAGTGAAACCTGGATGTTTTACAATGTGTCCCCTACCTGTCCTTCGTAGTAGAGAAAGGTGTTTGTAGTGTTTTTTACGTGTGTTCGCTTGAAGGCAGACGTCCAGGTGTGACGTGGTCATTATACGTGACAAGGTTGTGATGCAACTGACGCCATACTTCGACAGAGGTCGCTATACACAAAGTTAAAACATTCCGCGCTTCCAAGTAATTAGTGCAATACAGGTAACATTAGTATGGATTGATGTAGTGGATTTATTCCGGAGGAAATGGCTCTGTCACTGGCACCAGGTGCATCCTAAATAACACAAAACGACAGGATATTAAATCTCGCTGGTCAGCTCACAAAGATGGCTTTCTGGGCCATTTTTCTGCTCGCCATACCTGGCCCAAAAGTAACTACAATTTGTGAATAAAATAGACAATGGCTGGCCCCGTAGCTCAGTCGGTAGAGCACCTGCCTACCGTGCTAGGGGTCCCGGGTTCGCTTTGGGGGTGAGGATTTTTCTCCGACCAAGATAATTCCCCATCTTCCCCAGAGTCTGGAAGTATGAATGAGAGTGTGAATGTGTGCGTGATGTAATGATTAAAAGTAAAAAAGATAACGAGTTAACACCTTCGGTATGTTCCAAAGGAGAATGGACGCCGATATGACCATTGCAGTTAAAGGCGGGGTATAAATGTGTGCGTGATCTAATGATTAAAACCCAACGAATACGAGTTAACACCTTCGATATGTTCCAAAGGAGAACGGCCGCCGATATGACCATTGCAGTTAAAGGCGAGGTATAAATGTGTACGTGATCTCATGATTAAAACCCAACGAATACGAGTTAACACCTTCGATATGTTCCAAAGGAGAACGACCGCCGATATGACCATTGTAGTTAAAGGCGAGGTATAAATGTGTACGTGATCTAATGATTAAAACCCAACGAATACGAGTTAACACCTTCGATATGTTCCAAAGGAGAACGGCCGCCGATATGACCATTGCAGTTAAAGGCGAGGTATAAATGTGTACGTGATCTCATGATTAAAACCCAACGAATACGAGTTAACACCTTCGATATGTTCCAAAGGAGAACGACCACCGATATGACCATTGTAGTTAAAGGCGAGGTATAAATGTGTACGTGATCTAATGATTAAAACCCAACGAATACGAGTTAACACCTTCGATATGTTCCAAAGGAGAACGGCCGCCGATATGACCATTGTAGTTAAAGGCGGGGTATAAATAAAAAAATACACTAACAGATCACATTATATCACGGAATTATACCTACCACTAATAATTTCTTTTCACCATTAAAATTACACACGTATTCGACGTAGTTAATTCAACAAATTAATTAAATTATTTGTTGCTTACGTCACCTGCATCCCTCTAACCTGAGCTGAAAGTTGGTTCCATACACTCGAAGTGGGACATCTGTTTCACTTGTCTCGTCATCTCCTAGCTGTACCACACATATCTTCACAAGTCTTCAGTGGTACTCTCCGAGGGTGATCTGAAGTGTTGTCGACCTCAACATGAAGATGGCAGCACCCATAAATAAAAGCTAGCCAATTTCGTTGTTCGTCTGTTGACACTTAACAAAGATTCATCCATTTTGGACGCTCAATTGTTATGTAACAGTCGCTTGAGTGAACTGATGTGAGTGTTTTTATCAAAATGGACGAAATCGAGTATCAAGCTGTCACTAAATATGTTTTTGAAAGGCAATACGCCTACACAAATCAAAGATGAGTTGTATTCTGTGTATGGAGACTCTGCACCATCATTTACCGCAGTGAAATGTTAGGCAGCTGAATTAAACGTGTACGTAAGAGCTTTGGAAACGATGAACGTCCGGGAAGTTAAAATACTGCAACTACCGACAAAAACATCACCGAAATTCATTAATGATGTTACACTATCGCCGAATTAAAGTGAGAGATATAGCAGAAGCTATGAATATGCCAAAAGAACGTGTTTGTCAGATATTAAATCAACATTTAGACATGAGAAAGTTGTCCGCGCGTTGGGTGCCATGTTTGCTCACGTTAGACATTTTTTTTTAAATTTACGCCCTCCAACGTTAAGTCATATCGGACGATGAATGGAATGGGTGAAAAGATGCTCAAATGAGCTCGGGATCCATGGAGCTTAGATACCCGACATTCGTATTTCAGGATAAGGGGAAACCCTGGGCAAAACCTTATCCAGGTAACCCACCCTGACCGAGATTCGAGCTCGGGACCTCTTGAACGTGAGGCAGACATGCTACCCCCACGGTACCGAGGCGGGCTCACGTTAGACCAAAAACGTGTTCGATTGAACATTTCCAGCGCTCTGTTGGCGCAGTTTAGGTGCAATAAATCAGAGTTTTGGCGTCGATTAATTAATGTGGATGAAACTTGGATACATCATTATACGCCCGAAACAAAAATACAGTCCAAACAGTGGTCTGCAAAAGGGAAACCGGCTTAAAAAAAGCAAAAATGCTTTTTTTCCGCTGTGAAAGTGATGGCGACGGATTTTCTACGACAGTCATGGGGTTATTTTAATCGATTACGTTTAAAAGGGAAAAACTATTACAAGAGTATACTGCGCAACATTACTTGACAAGCTGAAGGCAGAACTTCGGAAAAAGGGCCATATTTGCGGAAAAAGAAAATCCTGTTTCACCAAGACAACGCACTGTCTCACACCTCAGCTGATGCAATGGCGAAAATCCTCCAATTACGGATTAAACTGCTTGACTCAGCGTATCTAGCCCAAAGCGACTCCTTTTTGTTGCGTCTTCTGAAAATTGCGCTCGGAGGACAGATTTTCGTCAAATGAAGGGGCAATCACCTTGGTGAACAATTATTTTACAGAAAAAACCGCCGAGTACTATTTGGACGGATTACTGAGACGGAAGCATCGCTGGGAGAAGTGTGTAGAGTTACAAGGAGACTATGTTGAAAAACGCCGAGTACTATTTGGACGTGCTACAGAGATGGGAGCATTGCTGGGAGAGGTGTGTGGAGTTACAAGGAGACTATGTTGAAAAACGCCGAGTACTATTTGGACTGGTTACAGATATGTGAGCATCGCTGGGAGAAGTGTGTAGAGTTACAAGGAGACTATGTTGAAAAACGCCGAGTACTATTTGGACGTGTTACAGAGATGGGGGCATCGCTGGGAGAAGAGTGTAGAGTTACAAGGAGACTATGTTGAACAACGCCGAGTACTATTTGGACCTGTTACAGAGATGTGAGCATCGCTGGGAGAAGTGTGTAGAGTTACAAGGAGACTATGTTGAAAAACGCCGAGTACTATTTGGACGGGTTACAGAGATAGCAACATCGCTGGGAGAAGTGTGTAGAGTTACAAGGAGACTATGTTGAAAAACGCCGAGTACTATTTGGACGGGTTACAGAGATGGGGCCATCGCTGGGAGAAGTGTGTAGTGTTACAAGGAGACTATGTTTAAAATCGCCGAGTACTATTTGGACGGGTTACAGATATGTGAGCATCGTTGGGAGAAGTGTGTAGTGTTACAAGGAGACTATGTTGAAAAACGCTGAGTACTATCTGGACGGGTTACAGTGATGGGAACATCGCTGGGAGGAGTGTGTAGAGTTACAAGGAGACTATGTTGAATAACGCCGAGTAATATTTGGACGGATAACAGAGATGGGAGCATCTCTGGGAGAAGTGTGTACAGTTACAAGGAGACTATGTTGAAAAACCCCGAGTACTATTTGGACGGGTTACAGAGATGGGAGCATCTCTGGGAGAAGTGTGTAGAGTTACAAGGAGACTACGTTGAAAAACCCCGAGTACTATTTGGACGGGTTACAGAGATGGGAGCAGCTCTGGGAGAAGTGTGTACAGTTACAAGGAGACTATGTTGAAAAACCCCGAGTACTATATAGACGGGTTACAGAGATGGGAGCATCTCTGGAAGAAGTGTGTAGAGTTACAGGAAGACTATGTTGAAAAACGCAGAGTACTATTTGGACAGGTTACAGAGATGGGAGCATTGCTGGGAGAAGTGTGTAGAGCTACAAGGAGACTATGTTGAAAAACGCCGAGTATTATTTGAACGGGTTACAGAGATGGGAGCATCGCTGGGAGGAGTGTGTAGAGTTACAAGGAGACTATGTTGAAAAACGCAGAGTACCATTTGAACGGGTTACAGAGATGGGAGCATCGCTGGGAGAAGTGTGTAGAGTTCCAAGGAGACCATCTTGAAAAACGCCGAGTACTATTTGAATGGGTTACAGAGATGGGAGCATCGCTGGGAGGAGTGTGTAGAGTTACAAGGAGACTATGTTGAAAAACGCAGAGTACTATTTGAACGGGTTACAGAGATGGGAGCATCGGTGGGAGGAGTGTGTAGAGTTACAAGGAGACTATGTTGAAAAACGCCGAGTACTATTTGGATGGGTTACAGAGATGGGAGCATCGCTGGGAGAAGTGTGTACAGTTACAAGGAGACTATGTTGAAAAACACCGAGTACTATTTGGACGTGTTACAAAGATGGGAGCATCGCTGGGAGAAGTGTGTAGAGTTACAAGGAGACTATGTTGAAAAACGCCGAGTACTATTTGGACATGTTACAGAGATGAGAGCATCGCTGGGAGAAGTGTGTAGAGTTACAAGGAGACTATGTTGAAAAACACCGAGTACTATTTGGACGTGTTACAGAGATGGGAACATCGCTGGGAGAAGTGTGTAGAGTTACAAGGAGACTATGTTGAAAAACGCCGAGTACTATTTGGACATGTTACAGAGATGAGAGCATCGCTGGGAGAAGTGTGTAGAGTTACAAGGAGACTATGTTGAAAAACGCCAAGTACTATTTGGACGGGTTACAGAAATGGGGGCATCGCTGGGAGAAGTTTGTAGAGTTGCAAGGAGACTATGTTGAAAATACAAAGAGAAATTGTGAGAGAGTGTCTTGTATGTTTATTAGGTCAGAAACATGTTAGACTACTTATAGGTATAAAAGTTTAAGCAAGGTCCAGAGTCAGTGAGTGTAGTGCAGTAAGCAGAGGTGTGCTTAGAGCTGAGCTGGGTATGTATTGAGCTCCGTGATAAGGAGTCGGGGGGGCTGTATTTTGGTCAGACAGACGTTGACGGGTCAGTAACAGCGACTCTGAGTGAGGGATCTTTGAGCTGTAGAAGCAGTTTACGTGTGGATGTGTTGTGTATCTCAATGTTAGAGGTGGACCTGCGTGTACAAAGGGTACGTGCTAGAGAGACTTGAAAAAACTTTGTAGTATTTCTGTGGAAGAAATTCTGATGTTACATGAGCATTGAACCAACTTAATTTTATGAGATATAAAGCAGTTCTAGATGAACCATTTTTTGGCGTATTTGTTACACTACCTTTATTTTATTAAAAGTTTAACGAGGTTTAGCTTTTCAAATCGCTGCTCACCCTTCATTTCGCACTTGTGTTACCTAATTACTAACTCTGCTGTTGTTTGCTAAATGTTCGCGTGGTTTTTGTTTTCCGAGGTTGTCATTACACGCCATCTGCAGTGATATCGGGCTGCTATTCCCAAGTGGGATATGTGGGATATTATCCCTTTCTCTATTGGTTATCAATACATATATTTCAGCTGAAATGCACGTCATGTAGCACGTTATTGTTGATAAAAACTCTAAAACTAATACCTTCCTTGAACCATCTCTAGTTTCAAATAAAATGACTAACGATGACAAAACACAGCAGCGAGAGATCTGTCCACAGGTTATATGCTCAGTGGTATAGAGAAATCAGGCAGCACGTCGAAACAAACACATATGAAAGTTTCTGTCTAGATTGCATGCATGCTCACACAGTAATAATTTATATCTCTAATGAACAAATAAGTAATAATCTGTTTCCCTTTTTTTCAATTCAGTTTGTGTTTATTGCAACAGCATACTACGAGTAATAAACATTTGAATGCTGCTTCAGCATGTTGAAAACCACTTACATTTAATTTAAGATCCATGGACTCACATTCTTTTCTCTACTCACTTTTAAAAACACCTCTGGTCTGTCTACTTCATACTAATCAGGTAGATATTTACAAAACTGACAATAAGCAAACTGAAAAGTGGATACAGAGACTGAGCGACAGTCAAGTGTTTCAAACACTGATTGTTAGTTGACATGTTTGTCCCTTTATAATGTCCAGACTTCAAAAGTAAAACGACTTCACTTTTGAGCAAAATATATTCCTAAATTCTATCCAACAACCACGAACTTGAGGATAATTCCCAGAATGTACTACACATTCTAGATGCAGATGTTTATTTTGTGCTGAAAATATTTTGGACGTACAGTATTGTGATTAAAACTGTTTCAACCATTATTGGAAATGTCCAACATCTTCAAAACTGTTCCATTTAAATTTTAGAACCACGTGGAGATAGTTCGCTAAGAATCTTTGTGCCGCATGTTTCATAGCTATACAACTTACAAAAAAAAATCGCATTAAATAAAACATTCTCCAACTCACGTCATATCAGACGATCAATGAAATGATGTACAAATGAGTACAGAGTACATAGAGCTTATAGTTACCAGACATCTTTCAGGATAAGGGAAATCCTCCAACGTTAAGTCATATCAGACGATGAATGAAATGATGTTTAAATGAGTACAGGATACACAGAGCTTAGAGCTACCAGACATTCATCTTTCAGGATAAGAGAAAACCTCCAACGTTAAGTCATATCGGACGATTAATGAAATTATGTTTAAATGAGTACAGGGTACATAGAGCTTAGAGCTACCAGACATTCATCTTTCAGGATAAGAGAAAACCTCCAACGTTAAATCACATCGGACGATGAATGAAATGATGTTCAAATGAGTACAGGGCACATAGAGCTTAGTGTTACCAGACATTCATCTTTCAGGATAAGAGAAAACCTCCAAAGTTAAGTCATATCGGACGATGAATGAAATGATGTCCAAATGAGTACAGGGTACATAGAGCTTAGAGTTACCAGACAGTCATCTTTCAGGATGAGAGAAAACCTCCAACGTTAAGTCATATCGGACGATGAATGAAATGATGTTCAAATGAGTACAGGGTACATAGAGCTTAGTGTTACCAGACATTCATCTTTCAGGATAAGAGAAAACCTCCAACGTTAAGTCATATCGGACGATGAATGAAATGATGTCCAAATGAGTACAGGGTACATAGAGCTTAGAGTTACCAGACATTCATCTTTCAGGATAAGAGAAAACCTCCAACGTTAAGTCATATCGGACGATGAATGAAATGATGTTCAAATGAGTACAGGGTACATAGAGCTTAGAGTTACCAGACATTCATCTTTCAGGATAAGAGAAAACCTCCAACGTTGTCATATCGGACGATGAATGAAATGATGTTCAAATGAGTACAGGGTACATAGAGCTTAGAGTTACCAGACATTTATCTTTCAGAATAAGGTAAAACCTCCAACGTTATGTCATATCGGACGATGAATGAAATGATGTTCAAATGAGTACAGTGTACATAGAGCTTAGAGTTACCAGACATTTATCTTTCAGAATAAGGGAAAACCTCCAACGTTAAGTCATATCGGACGATGAATGAAATGATGCTGAAATGAGTACAGGGTACATAGAGCTTAGAGTTACCAGACATTCATTTTTGACGATAAGGGAAATTCCTGGAAAAGTGTTATCTCCGTGCCCAGGATTCGAACATAAGACCTTTTGAATGTGAAGCAGACGCGCTAACACTGTACTATAGAGGCGGTCTACATTATCATTTGTTTCAAATGTTATTTTCTAAAGATATAATGTTTTCCTTTTTCTAAGTTAGCACTATTCTGTATTTATGTAAAAGAAAGTTATATGCTTTTGGTCAACTCCGGGGCAGTGCAATACGTTGCGACCAAAGGAAGGGCTAAAGTAATAAATTGACTCAGTATAAACTTTTAAGGTAGGTACCTGTGAAGTAAGACCGGAGCCACGCAAACCTCTAGAGAGCATTCTGCCCCAGTTCCCCCTGCTTCTGTATTCCTCTCTCTAAACCAGATTCTCATAAAACTAGAGAGGGGTATTCTTAAAAAACAAGAAAAGCTCGTCTACATTCGCGACTCAAAGAAGTCGATCTGCAAATAAATCGAAGAGAGAAGGCGAATTTCATCAAAGTTGTCCTTTGTGTTCACGACATGACAGAGACGGGAGGAGAGTAGTCAGTTTTGGCAAAGGTGCGCTGTCGCTGTATTAACTCCACATTTTACATAAAACACCAAACCCGAGCGATCCGCTTCTTACATACACGTAAAAACGGAGATTTCAAGAGATGTTTTGCTGGGTATAATTTGAAAATTACAACTTGAGACAATTACAATTATTTTTAATTTTCGTTAAGTTTTTATCCAGAAATTTGACTTCCATGAATTCTAAAAAACGTAATAACAAGAACACCTTACACAAATTTTTGAAACTGAAGGAATATTTGTAAACTCTTGGGCTAAGAAACAAGTTTTAACGCCTTTTTCAATCGTTAAGTAATATAGGACGATTAATAAATGAGTTTCAAACGAGTGCAAGGTACATAGAGCTTAGAGCTACCAGACATTCATCTTTCAGGATAAGAGAAAACCTCCAACGTTAAGTCGTATCGGACGATGAATGAAATGATGTTCAAATAAGTACAGGGTACATAGAGCTTAGAGTTACCAGACATTCATCTTTCAGGATAAGAGAAAACCTCGAACGTTAAGTCATATCGGACGATAACTGAAACGGTGTTCAAATGAGTACAGGGTACATGGAGCTTAGAGTTATCAGACATTCGCCTTTCTTGAGAAGTAAAACTATCCAGAAAGATAACCGTATAACCCTAAGCAAGTTTCTAACCTCAGAGATCTAAAACGTGAGTTTGACATAGTACGTTTTACGCTACAGAACAGGGCAAATTTTGGTGTACGTATTAGGATATTTACCTTTTTCATTTACAATTACACTTAATAGATATAGAGCAATAAGTGTTTGTACAAGAGTAGAGTAAGGCATGTATACATCACATAACGACGAGCTGTTTAAAACATTTGACTATCACTTAAAGTCTACTGTATTCCCTTGTAACTACAATAAGATAATGTTTATCTTGAAGTAGATAGAGCAATAAGTGTTTGTACAAGAGTAGAGTAAGGCATGTATACATCACATAACGACGAGCTGTTTAAATCATTTGGCTATCACTTAAAGTCTACTGTATTACCTTGTAACTACAATAAGATAATGTTTATCTTGAAGTAGATAGAGCAATAAGTGTTTGTACAAGAGTAGAGAAAGTCATGTATACATCACATAACGACCAGCTGTTTAAAACATTTGACTATCACTTAAAGTCTACTGTATTCCCTTGTAACTACAATAAGAAAATGTTTATCTTGTAGTAGATAGAGCAATAAGTGTTTGTACAAGAGTAGAGAAAGTCATGTATACATCACATAACGACCAGCTGTTTAAAACATTTGGCTATCACTTAAAGTCTACTGTATTCCCTTGTAACTACAATAAGAAAATGTTTATCTTGAAGTAGATAGAGCAATAAGTGTTTGTACAAGAGTAGAGAAAGTCATGTGTACACCACATAACGACCAAAACATTTGACTATCGCTTAAAGTCTACTGTATTCCCTTGTAACTACAATAAGATAATGTTTATCTTGAAATAGATAGAGCAATAAGTGTTTGTACAAGAGTAGAGAGAGTCATGTGTACATCACATAACGACCAAAACATTTGACTATCACTTAAAGTCTACTGTATTCCCTTGTACCTACAATAAGATAATGTTTATCTTGAAATAGATAGAGCAATAAGTGTTTGTACAAGAGTAGAGAAAGTCATGTGTACATCACATAACGACCAAAACATTTGACTATCACTTAAAGTCTACTGTATTCCCTTGTAACTACAATAAGATAAAGTTTATCTTGAAGTAGATAGAGCAATAAGTGTTTGTACAAGAGTAGAGAAAGTCATGTATACATCACATAACGACCAGTTGTTTAAAACATTTGACTATCACTTAAAGTCTACTGTATTCCCTTGTAACTACAATAAGATAATGTTTATCTTGAAGTAGATAGAGCAATAAGTGTTTGTACAAGAGTAGAGAAAGTCATGTGTACATCACATAACGACCAGCTGTTTAAAACATTTGACTATCACTTAAAGTCTACTGTATTCCCTTGTAACTACAATAAGATAATGTTTATCTTGAAGTAGATAGAGCAATAAATGTTTGTACAATAGCAGAGTAAGGAATGTAAATATTTTTAAGCACATTTGGCGACTAATTTGAGATCTGTCCTATTGAACTGAACAATTGTGGCCAATTTGAGGAGTTAAACGGTGTCACTGACAAAAGAAGGACGGTGTCTAACCTGATCGTGAGGGTATCGATTGCGGGACTGTTGTGACATGTGTTGTTGTGTTGTTCCGGAGGGCTTTTCGCGTGTCACCTGCAGATATTCGCTCCAGTTCATTACTTTTCCTCGGATTCAGCCCGTTTTGTTTTCCATTGGCATTTTTTTTCCACGTGTTTGTGATACATAATAATCCCTTAAGGGCAAAACTGCGGAAAAAATAATTGACATGGGAATAAAAAGGGCAAAAATTTAACAATAAATAACTTCATTAACCAGCTCACAGATGTAATAAAAAATATCTCATATATTGAATTCATGTAGCTTTTCTACCAGTGAAGGATTTCTATACATTTACAGAGTGATTTCTGAGATTCCCTGTCTTCACATTTCTAGAGGCGCTTTTTTTATGTAACAATAAAGTGCCCGCCTCTGTAAGCAGTCTGTGTCTATGCCTCACGTTCAAGAAGCGTCGAGATGAATGTGGTCAGAGTAAGTTAAGGGGTTCCGGGATTTCCCTAATCTTAAAAGATGAACGTCTGATAAGTAAGCTCTATGTATCCTGTACTCATTTGAAAATCATTTCATTCATCGTCCGATGTGACTTAACGATGGAGGTTTTCTATTATCCTGAAAGATGAATGTCTGGTAACTCTAAGCTCTATGTACCCTGTACTCATTTGAACATCATTTCATTCATCGTCCGATATGACTTAACGTTGGAGGTTTTCTCTTATCCTGAAAGATGAATATCTGGTAACTCTAATCTCTATGTAGCCTGTACTCATTTGAACATCATTTTATTCATCATGCGATATGACTTAACGTTGGAGGTTTTCCCTTATCCTGAAATATGAAAGTCTGGTACCCCTAAGCTCTATGTACCCTGTACTCATTTGAACATCATTTTATTCATCATGCGATATGACCTAACGTTGGAGGTTTTCTCTTATCCTGAAAGATGAATGTCTGGTAACTTTAAGCTCTATGTACCCTGTACTCATTTGAACATCATTTCATTCATCGTCTGATATGACTTAACGTTGGAGTTTTTCTCTTATCCTGAAAGATGAAGGTCTAGTAACTCTAAGCTCTATGTACCCTGTACTCATTTGAACATCATTTCATTCATCGTCCGATATGACTTAACGTTGGAGGTTTTCTCTTATCCTGAAAGATGAAGGTCTGGTAACTCTAAGCTCTATGTACCCTGTACTCATTTGAACATCATTTCATTCATCGTCCGATATGACTTAACGTTGGAGCTTTTCTCTTATCCTGAAAGATGAATGTCTGGTAACTCTAACCTCTATGTACCCTGTACTCATTTGAACATCATTTCATTCATCGTCCGATATGACTTAACGTTGGAGGTTTTTTCTTATACTGAAAGATGAATGTCTGGTAACTTTAAGCTCTATGTACCCTGTACTCATTTGAACATCATTTCATTCATCGTCCGATATGACTTAACGTTGGAGGTTTTCTCTTATCCTGAAAGATGAATGTCCGGTAACTCTAAGCTCTGTGTACCCTGTACTCATTTGAACACCATTTCATTCATCGTCCGATATGACTTAACGTTGGAGGTTTTCTCTTATTCTGAAAGATGAATGTCTGGTAACTCTAAGCTCTATGTACCCTGTACTCATTTGAACATCATTTCATTCTTCGTCCGATATGACTTAACGATGGAGGTTTTCTCTTATTCTGAAAGATGAATGTCTGATACCTCTAAGCTCTATGTACCCTGTACTCATTTGAACATCATTTCATTCATCGTCCGATATGACTTAACGTTGGGTTTCTCTTATCCTGAAAGATGAAGGTCTGGTAACTCTAAGCTCTATGTACCCTGTACTCACTTGAACATCATTTCATTCATCGTCCGATATGACTTAACGTTGGAGGTTTTCTCTTATCCTGAAAGATGAATGTCTGGTAACTCTAACCTCTATGTACCCTGTACTCATTTGAACATCATTTCATTCATCGTCCGATATGACTTAACGTTGGAGGTTTTCTCTTATACTGAAATATGAATGTCTGGTAACTTTAAGCTCTATGTACCCTGTACTCATTTGAACATCATTTCATTCGTCGTCCGATATGACTTAACGTTGGAGGTGTTCTCTTATCCTGAAAGATGAATGTCTGGTAACTCTAAGCTCTATATACCCTGTACTCATTTGAACATCATTTCATTCATCGTCCGATATGACTTAACGTTGGAGGTTTTCTCTTATTCTTAATGATGAATGTCTGGTAACTCTAAGCTCTATGTACCCTGTACTCATTTGAACATCATTTCATTCGTCGTCCGATATGACTTAACGTTGGAGGTTTTCTCTTATTCTGAAAGATAAATGTCTGATACCTCTAAGCTCTATGTACCCTGTACTCATTTGAACATCATTTCATTCATCGTTCGATATGACTTAACGTTGGAGGTTTTCTCTTATTCTGAAAGATGAATGTCTGGTAACTTTAAGCTCTATTTACCCTGTACTCATTTGAACATCATTTCATTCGTCGTCCGATATGACTTAACGTTGGAGGTTTTCTCTTATTCTGAAAGATGAATGTCTGATACCTCTGAGCTCTATGTACCCTGTACTCATTTGCACAACATTTCATTCATCGTCCGATATGACTTAACGTTGGAGGTTTTCTCTTATCCTGAAAGATGAAGGTCTGGTAACTCTAAGCTCTATGTACCCTGTACTCATTTGAACATCATTTCATTCATTGTCCGATATCACTTAACGTTGGAGGTTTTCCCTTATCCTAAAAGATGAATGGTAACTCTAAGCTCCATGTACCCTGTACTCATTTGAACATCATTTCATTCATCGTCCGATATGACTTAACGTTGGAGGTTTTCTCTTATTCTGAAAGATGAATGTCTGGTAACTCTAAGCTCTATGTACCCTGTACTCATTTGAACATCATTTCATTCATTGTCCGATATCACTTAACGTTGGAGGTTTTCCCTTATCCTAAAAGATGAATGGTAACTCTAAGCTCCATGTACCCTGTACTCATTTGAACATCATTTCATTCATCGTCCGATATGACTTAACGTTGGAGGTTTTCTCTTATTCTGAAAGATGAATGTCTGATACCTCTAAGCTCTATGTACCCTGTACTCATTTGCACAACATTTCATTCATCGTCCGATATGACTTAACGTTGGAGGTTTTCTCTTATCCTGAAAGATGAAGGTCTGGTAACTCTAAGCTCTATGTACCCTGTACTCATTTGAACATCATTTCATTCATTGTCCGATATCACTTAACGTTGGAGGTTGTCCCTTATCCTGAAAGATGAATGGTAACTCTAAGCTCTATGTATTCTGTATTCATTTGAACATCATTTCATTCATCGTCTGATATGACTTAACGTTGGAGGTTTTCTCTTATCCTGAAAGATGAATGTCTGGTAAATCTAAGCTCTATGTACCCTGTACTCATTTGAACGTCATTTCATTCATCGTCCGATATGACTTAACGTTGGAGGTTTTCCCTTATCCTGAAAGATGAATGTCTAGTAACTCTAAGCTCTATGTATTCTGTACTCATTTGAACATCATTTCATTCATCGTCTGATATGACTTAACGTTGGAGGTTTTCTCTTATCCTGAAAGATGAATGTCTGGTAACTCTAAGCTCTATGTACCCTGTACTCATTTGATCATCATTTCATTCATCGTCCGATATCACTTAACGTTGGAGGTTTTCCCTTATCCTGAAAGATGAATGTCTGGTAACTCTAAGCTGTATGTACCCTTTACTCATTTGAACACCATTTCTATCATTGTCACATATGACTTGACGTTGGAGGTTTTCTCTTATCCTGAAAAAGGAATGTCTGGTAACTCTAAGCTCTATGAACCCTGTACTCATTTGAACAGCATTTCATTCATCGTCCGATGTGACTTAACGTTGGAGGTTTTCGGTAAGCCTTACACAAGTAATGTGAGTATGCGAAAAACACACCAGATAGGCTTCGGAAGATCAAGAAGGCGAAATATTATGATGTTAGTTCACTACTGGAACATGTCACTCTACCAAAAGCTACCACATTTTTGACACAATGACATATGGAAGTGAGGTAGAAAATGATGTAATAGAGATGGAGTGATGTTTTGATGACAATATGTAAGTCAATCCATGAAGTGCATACTGGATTAGTCTATAGTAGAGATGTATTAGTGAGTAAAAAGTAATAGTTTTTCCATGGTTACATAATGGGAAAACTCTAAGATTAAGAAATAGAAGCTGTTAAGTCAAGTGACTTCATTTAAATTAAAAGTTGTTAAGTCATAATAGTAAAATATCCTTTCACACATGCTACTTATATCACACCGTGGGAAACACTTCAACACAATTCTTGGTACCTCCAAACGGACCCGTCACATACCATTTGTTTATTTGTATTACTATTTTGGTCTTTAAAATTACTTTTGAAACCTTTCAGTGACTTAACAACTTCTGCTACTGACTGCTTCAATTGGCATTGTCAGTATTCACCGGCGAGGTTTTATTTCTGATATAAACAATAGAACACTGAAGCTAATTACGCTACAATTATACTCTAATTAGTAGAATATGCTTCCCAAATTAGCCTTATTAATTATTACTGTGCCTTGTTTTAGCTAGCTACAATTTATTATTATATACTGTTAACGGCTTTATTGGATTCTATGTTTGTGAGTGGATAAATGAACGACTGTGCTATTTGATTCTAATTTAATATTAAAAAGTAATTTAATTCTCGTGGAATTCATTTGGAAGGGTAATTTTGATATTTTTATAACAGGTTTTGAATAACATTCACATCAAAACAGGTAACTGTAGGCAACGACAAGTACAAAAATGTATAGATGCTGGTAGAGGACACCTCCAACATTTTCTCTGTGTACGTCGGAGAAACTACCAGCAGAGCAATTAGGTGCTACAAAGACGTAAACTAACATTAGAGGAAGATGTTTATGCTGTGTGTTTGTAGAAAAAAGGTGAACATAGTTTATTCTTGGGCTGAAGGTTTTAGTGAAAGGTGAAGTGAATTAAACTGATCTTTGTCTTTAGGCTTCTATCAATGTATGTCTATGTAGTACACAAAAATTGTTACAAAATCTAAAGGAGTCTCATTCATCCATTTATTCCCGATTTCACCACAGATATTAAGAATTAACACGAGTTTAGCAATAGTTGTAACCAAAATTGCATTTCACCAACAAGTGTTACCTTAACACTCGTCTTAAATCTCTTGTTAAACTAACAAGCCGAATGTCTGTTGTCAAATCCTTAACAATTATAAATAGTCAAGATGGCGGGCGTGAACTCAGCTGTTGTTGTCGATTTGCTACCTTTAAGACGTCTAAATGGCATTCGAAATAGAGTACGGCCCATGAAGAGAAATAATTTTGAGGAGCTACCAGAAGAACATTTTTTACAGAGGTATAGACTGTCAAAACAAGTTGTTATGAAGGTTACTGCGGAGGTACAAGAGAGGTTACAATATGCATCTAAAGTAATATGGCGATCTTGCCTTTGCTTCAGGTATTAATAACTGCGATTTTATAATTCACTGAATTATGTGGATAATACACTGTCCACCTCCCGTCTTGAAACGTTCAAGTCACTCGTCACTTGTCCTTCTTCGCTCCTCGTTTTAAATTTACGTAATACTGAGTTAGAACATGCAGCGAAAGGAATACGTCGATCTCGCCTTTGCTTCAAGTATTAATAACTTTGCGATTGTATAATTCACTGAATTATGTGGAAAATACACTGTCCAACTCCCGTCTTGAAACGTTCAAGTCACTCGTCTATTGTCATTCTTCGCTCCTCGTTTTAAATTTACGTAATACTGAGTTAGAACATGCATCGAAAGGAATATGCCGATCTCGTCTTTGCTTCAAGTATTAATAACTTTGCTATTTTATAATTCACTGAATTATGTGGATAATACACTGTCCACCTCCCGTCTTGAAACGTTCAAGTCACTCGTCTATTGTCATTCTTCGCTCCTCGTTTTAAATTTACGTAATACTGAGTTAGAACATGCATCGAAAGGAATATGTCGATCTCGCCTTTGCTTCAAGTATTAATAACTTTGCTATTTTATAATTCACTGAATTATGTGGATAATACACTGTCCACCTCCCGTCTTGAAACGTTCAAGTCACTCGTCACTTGTCCTTCGCTCCTCGTTTTAAATTTACGTAATACTGAGTTAGAACATGCATCGAAAGGAATATGTCGATCTCGGCTGTACTTCAAGTATTAATAACTGCGATTTTATAATGCACTGAATTATGTGGATAATACACTGTCCACCTCCCGTCTTGAAACGTTCAAGTCACTCATCACTTGTCCTTCTTCGCTCCTCGTTTTAAATTTACGTAATACTGACAAGTTGTTTGGTGCTTGTAGTAGTGACACATACATTTGAATTAAATTCGTTCCCAGTATTTTCTCCGTGAGATCTTTCTCTTTTACATTCAGCACATCCTTTCTCTTATTTTCCACGTTATCCTTACACTTCGTAACTAATTTAGCTAACAATTCTTTCTCCATCGATGAGAAATATGTCTCAGGGCTTTATGATTTTGCTCATCCGCCTTTTTTCAGCTTGTGCAGACGAAAATAAAAACAAAAGCTCATCGCAGTAGGTTTAGAAAATAATACGACTCATCCATAGCCTTCTATAGCTGCGATATTTACAAGTTTCTTGACGTTAACACAGCTTTGTTAACATTTTCAGAAAACAGGTTGGAGAAATGCAAGAAATGTTAACATTAGTGTTAGCGCTGTGACAATTGTTACGTTACATTTGTTAACGTGGCTTTTAACATCTGTTGGTGAAATCGGGTATTAGAGGTGCATTACACTCAAGCCCATGTGTTATTACTAGTTTGCCACAGCAAGGAAGGTCATAGGGGAATGCGGCGCACTGAGGTTTAGACACTCTTGGGATAGCCAACCTGGTATAGTTTGACACTCATGTCAGTTCAGTTATAGCCCATTCAGAAGTATCTACACCTTCTACTTTTGTGAATAAATCTTCTTGGTTTTAGTGAATAGGGCGCATGTTTTTAGCAGTTCTACTCGTTGTGTAGCATGCGTTCACTGTCCTTGTCACACTGTGTAAGCGGGGAGCACCATCCTGACAGCAGCTTTACCTGCGTTGGCAAACAGTGCCTTTCCTGTTACTTATAATCAGTTGTGAACTTATTTCATTCCAACTAAAAACTCGATATTATAACTGTCTGATTCATTCTAGATGACATCTGCAGATGATGATGATGTGTATAAGGGTGCTCAATTACAGCGGTCATTAGCGCCCTTTAAAATACTAGTCATGGCAAAAGCCAGATATAAATCGTTCTAAAAATCTATACAAGTGTAAATAAACTTATAAAAATACACGTACATAACAAAAAACAAACAAAAGTGAAAAGGAATATAAATCAAAACCTACGAAAAATTCCCTTCGTTAAATTCTAAAGTCTAACGAGAAAAGAACCTAAAACCCTTCTCCACTATTTTGTTATCGTCCGCGAGCATCTCTGCAAAGCTGGCCGGCAGATACAGAGACGTCCTTAGGTCTGCTAGGTGAAAACACTCTAGTAGCACGTGTCGTACAGATAACGTTTCGTTGCAAAACGGACACAGTGGAGCAGGCTCCTTTTTAAAAAGAAAACTGTGAGTAAAAAAGCAGTGCCCAATACGTAACCGAGCCAAACTCACCTCCTAGCGACGAGATGACCGACAGGAGGTAACCCAGGGAATCGGAAGTTCTTTCACAGATCTAAGTTTATTATTGCGGAGAGTGGACCACTCTTCCTGCCAGCAGGTTTGGTGGTGGGTTTGGCCAATACGTAACCGAGCCAAACTCACCTCCTCGCGACGAGATGACCGACAGGAGGTAACCCAGGGAATCGGAAGTTCTTTCACAGATCTAAGTTTATTATTGCGGAGAGTGGACCACTCTTCCTGCCAGCAGGTTTGGTGGTGGGTTTGGCCAATACGTAACCGAGCCAAACTCACCTCCTCGCGACGAGATGACCGACAGGAGGTAACCCAGGGAATCGGAAGTTCTTTCACAGTTCTAAGTTTATTATTGCGGAGAGTGGACCACTCTTCCTGCCAGCAGGTTTGGTGTTGGGTTTGGCCAATACGTAACCGAGCCAAACTCACCTCCTGGTGACGAGATGACCGACAGGAGGTAACCCAGGGAATCGGAAGTTCTTTCACAGATCTAAGTTTATTATTGCGGAGAGTGGACCACTCTTCCTGCCAGCAGGTTTGGTGGTGGGTTTGGCCAATACGTGACCGAGCCAAACTCACCTCCTCGCGACGAGATGAGCGACAGGAGGTAACCCAGGGAATCGGAAGTTCTTTCACAGATCTAAGTTTATTATTGCGGAGAGCGGACCACTCTTCCTGCCAGCAGGTCTGGTGGTGGGTTTGGCCAATACGTAACCGAGCAAAACTCACCTCGCGACGAGATGTCCGACAGGAGGTAACCCAGCGAATCGGAAGTTCTTTCACAGATCTAAGTTTATTATTGCGGAGAGTGGACCACTCTTCCTGCCAGCAGGTTTGGTGGTGGGTTTGGCCAATACGTAACCGAGCCAAACTCACCTCCTCGCGACGAGATGACCGACAAGAGGTAACCCAGGGAATCGGAAGTTCTTTGACAGATCTAAGTTTATTATTGCGGAGAGCGGACCACTCTTCCTGCCAGCAGGTTTGGTGGTGGGTTTGGCCAATACGTAACCGAGCCAAACTCACCTCCTCACGACGAGATGACCGACAGGAGGTAACCCAGCGAATCGGAAGTTCTTTGACAGATCTAAGTTTATTATTGCGGAGAGTGGACCACTCTTCCTGCCAGCAGGTTTGGTGGTGGGTTTGGCCAATACGTAACCGAGCCAAACTCACCTCCTCACGACGAGATGACCGACAGGAGGTAACCCAGCGAATCGGAAGTTCTTTGACAGATCTAAGTTTATTATTGCGGAGAGTGGACCACTCTTCCTGCCAGCAGGTTTGGTGGTGGGTTTGGCCAATACGTAACCGAGCCAAACTCACCTCCTCACGACGAGATGACCGACAGGAGGTAACCCAGGGAATCGGAAGTTCTTTGACAGATCTCAGCAGGGAGGTATTTAAGGGAGGATCCAGGGGGTCCGGACCCCCCAAATGAATTATTTCAAACTTTTAATACATATTTGAAATAAAACTTAGTTTAAAATAAATAAAAAAGAGATAAACGAAAAGTTACTGCACATTAGCTGTAGAACTCGTTAAAATACACAAATAATGTATTTCTAATGCTGACTTTCTTCTCGGGCAACAAGCCAGGTGAAAAGACGATCAGATATATTAGGAGAATTAAGAAGGCTTTGGCGATATCCTCTGAAAGGAGCACGCTTAATCGTGATGCTGGATTTCAGTTCAGCTCCTCTTGGAAACCGGCCTTAAAATGAAAATCCGTCGATTTAAGAAGCAGAGATCTATACAACTTGATCAAGTTAGGTAATTACGTTTCTTTTACCCAATTAGTTTCCCATACTCACGTCGTCTCCTGACCTGACAGTTAATTTCCTGAAAAAAGACTTTTGTTGAGTGTTGATAGTGTTTTGTTTTTGTTTATATTTGTATTATATCCAGTATGTCATTTGTGTTTATAACATTTAATAAATATGCTGATGATGGGAGAGATGCACACTCCCGAAAAGTCGACGTCTAATCATCTTTTCACCTGGCTGGCTGCCCGAGAAGAAAGTGAGGGTATTCGTCGCCAGGGAAGCTTCAGGCCTTATTTTAAGCAGATGTCAGTTTATATTGTCGCGACGACGCGCATAAAAGTTTCGCGCGGTGCGATAACGCGGCTTGTTTACCAAAGGAACTGATAAAGATAGCGCGCAGATAAAGGTCTGCCGAATCAAACAAACTGAGATAAATGGAAATTTCTGGTGACATCTTGATCAATAGAGATTATTCGGTTTCTTGTTTGTTCTGGAACAGTCTGAAATTATCAGATGAGGTATTTAAGGAAGTGACGACTGGCCAAGAGACAGTCGTGAACAGATGCTGTAACGAGAGCTGATGTAAACAGGAGGCTGTTTGTGTGGTTATCTACTTTGGTAGATTATGATTGTGTATGTGACGTAATTCTGCGGTAATCTGCTACTGTAAGTGTATTTCTACGCAAATAAGGAACATTTAGAATTTCTGCAAATTGGACTTTGAATTTCACGAACTCATTAAGTCACAATTGGTGTCAGGAAGTGGATCATTTGACAATGGACGCGGTATTCGAAAAGATTTTACAGAAAATGGAAGAAATGAAGGCAGAGTTTTTTTTATAGTAATAGTAGTAATTTATTTCCTTTTACATCAACAAATGGAAATACAAAATCAAGATTACAATTATAAAATCTATACTGAAATATGCCATATATTCCTAAATCCTGAAAATCCTATCATGTTGCCCACCACTGAATAGAAATTTGGTCTCCATACACCTAACCCTAGGTTTTTGTGTATTGGAGGCCCTCTACTCCTTTTTACACTTTTTGCCATTTCACCTATCTTACTCTACATTTTTCTCTCAATTGTTCTTAGCCATCTCTCTTTAACTTTCCCTAAATAATTCCCTATAATTCTCCTGTTCCTTTCCCCTTTTACTGACAACATTTTTCTAATCACTACTTCTTCCCCAAACTGTCCCATTTACATAGCCAGAACTGCTCTCTCCATATCTTTGTTTGACTACAATATAACATACAATGGAAGTCTACATTCTCTTCTCCACACAATGGACATTTATCTAGCTCCCTCTCTTGACCTATACCTTTATGTCCCATTTACGTAGCCAGAGCTGCTCTCTCCATATCTTTGTTTGACTACAATATAATATACAATGGAAGTCTACATTCTCTTCTCCACACAATGGACATTTATCTAGCTCCCTCTCTTGACCTATACCTTTCTGTCCTATTTACGTAGCCAGGCCTGCTCTCTCCATATCTTTGTTTGACTACAATATAATATACAATGGAAGTCTACATTCTCTTCTCCACACAATGGACATTTATCTAGCTCTCTCTCTTGACCTATACCTTTCAAGTTTCTCACTCCTGTTCTCGCCCAAGCAAAACCTTCTCGCCCTAACTTACTACATATATCTATATATCCTTCCCTCCCCCAGGTTGTTTTTATTTCTCTATATAATCTCAATGAGCTTTTGTCACTTTTATTGGCAAAAATGTCTTGTCTGTCAATATCTTCTAATCTTAGCTTAACTTCTTTCCAGAAGCCTCTATACCCATACTCTGCATTTATCCAAGAATGACCCATACCTATCTGCTACAACAAGTCATACATTTTATGTGCCCAAGACCCACCCCAGTTACTTCTCTTTTGAATATGAAAACATTCTTTAATTATATTGCCATCTTAGGCAGAGTTAATAACGAAGACGAAAACGGCAAACAACAACCTGGCAGCGGTACTGAAAGAAATGAAGAGGGCTAAAGACAACCTAACCTCCGAGCTGAAGGAAATAAAGACGGCGAATGACAACCTCGCTGCGAGGACGGAAGCTGCAAACAACAATTTGGTCACGACAATGACCGCGAAGATGACCGAATTGACCACAGAAGTGAAAGCGGCAAATGAGGCCCTCGCCGCAAAATTTGAGGAACAGTTGGCCGGCGTGAGGGAGGACGTCACAGAATTGGGCGAGCGCGTCGAAGACCTGGCGAGCCGCGTTATCGAGCTGGAGGGAAAGGCCGACAGAAACACAAAGCCCCTGAACGCCATGGTGGAGTACGTCGTCGGCAGGAGGTTGAAAGATTTAAAGGTCGACGCGCCGGGAAGTGACACATCTGTGCGCGTCAAACCCAAATACAACGGCGCGACAACTTTCGAAGCCTTCCGCCGTCAATTCGACACGGTGGCCAAACACAATTGGTCATCAGAGGAACAGGCCGCACAGCTAAAAGCTAGTCTCCAGGGACGGCAGCAGCAGTCCTGAACGCGGTCTAGACAGCGGCGGCGTCCAAGGAAATCTGGGGAGCCCTGCAGAACCACTTCGGAAACCACCGCTTAGCCGCAGCGTACCGCAGCCAGCTGAAGTCAAGTTCACAGCAGCCAGGGGAGATCCTGCAGGAGTTCACCCTGGCAATTGAGCAGCTGGCTACAAAGCCTTAATAGGCCTACCACCAGAGTTCGTATCCCGGGAACCAGATAGGGCTGGATGGATGGATGAATGAATGGACGGACGGAGCAATAAGTGTTTGTACAAGAGTAGAGAAAGTCATGTGTACATCACATAACGACCAGCTGTAGGAAACATTTGACTATCAATTAAAGTCTTTTGTATTCCCTTGTAACTACAATAAGATAATGTTTATCTTGAAGTAGATAGAGCAATAAGTATTTGTACAAGAGTAGAGAAAGTCATGTATACATCACATAACGACCAAAACATTTGACTATCACTTAAAGTCTACTGTATTCCCTTGTAACTACAATAAGATAATGTTCATCTTGGAATAGATAAAGGAGTAACTGTAAAGGTATCTCCTTCAATTCATCCTGAAGGGGGCGTTAGCGTCAAAACATCCGTTGTCATTCATTCCGTTGCCTACCCTTAATATTTTATCTCACTTTATTTATCAATTTCCCCAAAGCATTCAATAAAACGGCCGCCACGTCTGAAATAAAGGCAACAATCACTTCCCTCATGCTTTAATTGCACATAAAGACCGAGCCATAGACGTTTATTTGTTTGGCCCACATAGGGCAATATCGGTAAAACGTTTTTCGTATCACAGTCCAATTGGTTTCCTTTTAGTTCGTTAGTAAAGGAAATGACTGCAGTGTGACGCTTTAGTTGCCATGGTGACTGCAAAGTGAGAGTTGACTTCGTTTAGGTCTGATGAACGGTCGGTTTTCCTTACGGGCCATTTGCTTTGGAAACAAAATGATGATACATCGACGTTAGGGCGAGGTAAAGCAGTTTCGCACAGTCAGCCGGATCTGGAACATATTGAGGAATTTGCATAAGGTATATACCAATCATCATATCACCAGTACATGACCAGCATCTGCAGCGTAGGCATTTGCGTGTCTGCCTCTCTTCTTAATTTCGAATAACGCTTAAAGTGAATTATCTGGTTGACGTATTTTTCCGGTTTTCTCTTATCCTGAAATATGAATGTCTGGTAACTCTAAGCTCTATGTACCCTGTACTCATTTTAACATTTCGTTCATCGTTCGATATGACTTAACGTTGGAGGTATTCTCTTATCCTGAAAGATGTATGTCTGGTAACTCTAAGCTCTATGTACCCTGTACTCATTTGAGCATCATTTCATGCGTCGTCCAATATGACTTAACGTTGGAGGTTTTCTCTTATCCTGAAAGATGAATGTCAGGTAACTCAAAGCTCTATGGACCCTGTACTCATTTGAACATCATTTCATTCATCGTCCGATATGACTTAACGTTGGAGGTTTTCTCTTATCCTGAAAGATGAATGTCTGGTAACTCTAAGCTCTATGTACCCTGTACTCATTTGTACATCATTTCATTCATCGTCCGATATGACTTAACGTTGGAGGTTTTCTCTTATACTGAAAGATGAAAGTCTGGTAACTCTAAGCTCTATGTACCCTGTACTCATTTAAACATCATTTCATTCATCGTCCGATATGACTTAACGTTGGAGGTTTTCTCTTATACTGAAAGATGAATGTCTGGCAACTCTAAGCTCTATGTACCTTGTACTCATTTGAACATCATTTCATTCATCGTCTGATATGACTTAACGTTGGAGGTTTTCTCTTATCCTGAAAGATGAATGTCTGGTAACTCTAAGCTCTATGTACCCTGGACTCATTTGAACATCATGTCATTCATCGTCCGAAATGACTTAACGTTGGAGGTTTTCTCTTATCCTGAAAGATGAATGTCTGGTAACTCTAAGCTCTATGTAGCCTGTACTCATTTAAACATCATTTCATTTATCGTCCGATATGACTTAACGTTGGAGGTTTTCTCTTATCCTGAAAGATTAATGTCTGGTAGCTCTCAGCTCTATGTACTGTGGACTTATTTTAATATTATTTAATTCCTCGTCCAACACGATTTAACTTTGGAGGACCTTAATTAAAAATAAATTGTTTACTATACCATACTATTGTATTTGTTTATACCAAATATTTTAACAATTTCATCTAGACGACTACTGTAACAGATATATGTCTAATACCCTTATGGAGTGTGCAACATGCTCTGCGTTGGCTGGTTGAAAAACAGTGAACTGCTCCTTAGAATGTTCAATAAGTTGCTGGTGGTAGGTACATGTATGTGATCGCCATTTTTACCTTCTTGCAGGCCTACTATCAAAGAGCACATTCCAAAGCAACACATAAAAGTAACGAAGTAAATAATGGTGTGTCGCCATAGCAATCAAAGCTTTTATATGTTCTTCTTTGTCAGGATAATAAGCTTCTTTCAAGGGTTTTCCCTTGTCCTAAAACTTGAATGGCGATAATAAGCTCTGCGGATTCTTGACTCATTTTAACATTGTGGCATTCCTCGTCCGATATGACTTAAATTTTCAGGACGTTAATTAAAACTAATACAGTTCTTTTATTTTATATTTATTATTCCCTAATTATGAATAAATAATTAGAAATATATGCCCATGCACAAAAACTTATTAGGAAAGGTATTCAATAGCAAAGTGTCAAACACTTTCCAATGCGACCGTGCTTAGCAACGGCAATAGAGATCCTTTGATGTTAGCTTAAGTGGCAATTTGCATATAGATAATCATAGCTATTCAATAGCTATCAGTCTGATGACCACCAGGATAACGTCTAGCAGCTACTGGGCTCCATTCCTGGCGTTTGGGTACTATTTCCCACGTTGACTGCGAAAACATGTGGTTTTATAATTAGTTTATCAACTTCAAGATAAACATTATCTTATTGTAGTTACAAGGGATTACAGTAGACTTTAAGTGATAGTCAAATGTTTTAAACAGCTGGTCGTTATGTGATGTATACATGACTTTCTCCACTCTTGTACAAACACTTATTGCTCTATCTACTTCAAGATAAACATTATCTTATTGTAGTTACAAGGGAATATAGTAGACTTTAAGTGATAGTCAAATGTTTTGGTCGTTATGTGATGTATACATGACTTTCTCTACTCTTGTACAAACACTTATTGCTCTATCTCCTTCAAGATAAACATTATCTTATTGTAGTTACAAGAGAATACAGTAGTCTTTAAGTGATAGTCAAATGTTTTAAACAACTGGTCATTATGTGCTGTACACATGACTTTCTCTACTCTTGTACAAACACTTACTGCTCTATCTACTTCAAGATAATATTATCTTATTGTAGTTACAAGGGAATACAGTATACTTTAAGTGATAGTCAAATGTTTTGTTCGTTATGTGATGTGCACATGACTTTCTCTACTCTTGTACAGACACTTACTGCTCTATCTACTTCAAGATAAACTTTATCTTATTGTAGTTACAAGGTAATACAGTAGACTTTAAGTGATAGTCAAATGTTTTAAACAGCTGGTCGTTATGTGATGTATACATGAGTTTCTCTACTCTTGTACAAGCACTTACTGCTCTATCTACTTCAAGATAATATTATCTTATTGTAGTTACAAAGGAATACAGTAGACTTTAAGTGATAGTCAAATGTTTTGTTCGTTATGTGATGTGCACATGACTTTCTCTACTCTTGTACAAACACTTATTTCTCTATCTACTTCAAGATAAACATTATCTTATTGTAGTTACAAGGGAATACAGTAGACTTTAAGTGATAGTCAAATGTTTTGGTGGTTATGTGATGTATACATGACTTTCTCTACTCTTGTACAAACACTTATTGCTCTATCTACTTCATGATAAACATTATCTTATTGTAGTTACAAGGGAATACAGTAGACTTTAAGTGATAGTCAAATGTTTTAAACAGCTGGTCGTTATGTTATGTGCGCATGACTTTCTCTACTCTTGTACAAACACTTACTGCTCTATCTACTTCATGATAAACATTATCTTATTGTAGTTAGAAGGGAATACAGTAGACTTTAAGTGATAGTCAAATGTTTTGGTCGTTATGTGATATTTACATGACTTTCTCTACTCTTGTACAAACACTTATTGCTCTATCTACTTCAAGATAAACATTATCTTATTGTAGTTACAAGAGAATACAGTAGTCTTTAAGTGATAGTCAAATGTTTTAAACAACTGGTCGTGTTGTGCTGTACACATGACTTTCTCTACTCTTGTACAAACACTTACTGCTCTATCTACTTCAAGATAATATTATCTTATTGTAGTTACAAGGGAATACAGTAGACTTTAATTGATAGTCAAATGTTTTAAACAGCTGGTCGTTATGTTATGTGCGCATGACTTTCTCTACTCTTGTACAAACACTTACTGCTCTATCTACTTCATGATAAACATTATCTTATTGTAGTTAGAAGGGAATACAGTAGACTTTAAGTGATAGTCAAATGTTTTGGTCGTTATGTGATATTTACATGACTTTCTCTACTCTTGTACAAACACTTATTGCTCTATCTACTTCAAGATAAACATTATCTTATTGTAGTTACAAGAGAATACAGTAGTCTTTAAGTGATAGTCAAATGTTTTAAACAACTGGTCGTGTTGTGCTGTACACATGACTTTCTCTACTCTTGTACAAACACTTACTGCTCTATCTACTTCAAGATAATATTATCTTATTGTAGTTACAAGGGAATACAGTAGACTTTAATTGATAGTCAAATGTTTTTTTCGTTATGTGATGTGCACATGACTTTCTCTACTCTTGTACAAACACTTACTGCTCTATCTACTTCAAGATAATATTATCTTATTTTAGTTACAAGGGAATACAGTATACTTTAAGTGATAGTCAAATGTTTTGTTCGTTATGTGATGTGCAAATGACTTTCTCTACTCTTGTACAGACACTTACTGCTCTATCTACTTCAAGATAAACATTATCTTATTGTAGTTACAAGGTAATACAGTAGACTTTAAGTGATAGTCAAATGTTTTAAACAGCTGGTCGTTATGTGATGTATACATGACTTTCTCTACTCTTGTACAAGCACTTACTGCTCTATCTACTTCAAGATAATATTATCTTATTGTAGTTACAAAGGAATACAGTAGACTTTAAGTGATAGTCAAATGTTTTGTTCGTTATGTGATGTGCACATGACTTTCTCTACTCTTGTACAAACACTTATTTCTCTATCTACTTCAAGATAAACATTATCTTATTGTAGTTACAAGGGAATACAGTAGACTTTAAGTGATAGTCAAATGTTTTGGTGGTTATGTGATGTATACATGACTTTCTCTACTCTTGTACAAACACTTATTGCTCTATCTACTTCATGATAAACATTATCTTATTGTAGTTACAAGGGAATACAGTAGACTTTAAGTGATAGTCAAATGTTTTAAACAGCTGGTCGTTATGTTATGTGCGCATGACTTTCTCTACTCTTGTACAAACACTTACTGCTCTATCTACTTCATGATAAACATTATCTTATTGTAGTTAGAAGGGAATACAGTAGACTTTAAGTGATAGTCAAATGTTTTGGTCGTTATGTGATATTTACATGACTTTCTCTACTCTTGTACAAACACTTATTGCTCTATCTACTTCAAGATAAACATTATCTTATTGTAGTTACAAGAGAATACAGTAGTCTTTAAGTGATAGTCAAATGTTTTAAACAACTGGTCGTGTTGTGCTGTACACATGACTTTCTCTACTCTTGTACAAACACTTACTGCTCTATCTACTTCAAGATAATATTATCTTATTGTAGTTACAAGGGAATACAGTAGACTTTAATTGATAGTCAAATGTTTTAAACAGCTGGTCGTTATGTTATGTGCGCATGACTTTCTCTACTCTTGTACAAACACTTACTGCTCTATCTACTTCATGATAAACATTATCTTATTGTAGTTAGAAGGGAATACAGTAGACTTTAAGTGATAGTCAAATGTTTTGGTCGTTATGTGATATTTACATGACTTTCTCTACTCTTGTACAAACACTTATTGCTCTATCTACTTCAAGATAAACATTATCTTATTGTAGTTACAAGAGAATACAGTAGTCTTTAAGTGATAGTCAAATGTTTTAAACAACTGGTCGTGTTGTGCTGTACACATGACTTTCTCTACTCTTGTACAAACACTTACTGCTCTATCTACTTCAAGATAATATTATCTTATTGTAGTTACAAGGGAATACAGTAGACTTTAATTGATAGTCAAATGTTTTTTTCGTTATGTGATGTGCACATGACTTTCTCTACTCTTGTACAAACACTTACTGCTCTATCTACTTCAAGATAATATTATCTTATTTTAGTTACAAGGGAATACAGTATACTTTAAGTGATAGTCAAATGTTTTGTTCGTTATGTGATGTGCAAATGACTTTCTCTACTCTTGTACAGACACTTACTGCTCTATCTACTTCAAGATAAACATTATCTTATTGTAGTTACAAGGTAATACAGTAGACTTTAAGTGATAGTCAAATGTTTTAAACAGCTGGTCGTTATGTGATGTATACATGACTTTCTCTACTCTTGTACAAGCACTTACTGCTCTATCTACTTCAAGATAATATTATCTTGTTGTAGTTACAAGGGAAGACAGTAGACTTTAAGTGATAGTCAAATGTTTTGTTTGTTATGTGATGTGCACATGACTTTCTCTACTCTTGTACAAACACTTACTGCTCTATCTACTTCAAGATAAACATTATCTT
This sequence comes from Mantis religiosa, assembly GCA_030765055.1. Classification (NCBI taxonomy): domain Eukaryota; kingdom Metazoa; phylum Arthropoda; class Insecta; order Mantodea; family Mantidae; genus Mantis; species Mantis religiosa. The sequence continues at coordinate 14,079,484 of CM060954.1, read as the reverse complement.
ATTGTAGTTACAAGGGAATACAGTAGACTTTAAGTGATAGTCAAATGTTTTGGTGGTTATGTGATGTATACATGACTTTCTCTACTCTTGTACAAACACTTATTGCTCTATCTACTTCATGATAAATATTATCTTATTGTAGTTACAAGGGAATACAGTAGACTTTAAGTGATAGTCAAATGTTTTAAACAGCTGGTCGTTATGTTATGTGCGCATGACTTTCTCTACTCTTGTACAAACACTTACTGCTCTTTCTACTTCATGATAAACATTATCTTATTGTAGTTAGAAGGGAATACAGTAGACTTTAAGTGATAGTCAAATGTTTTGGTCGTTATGTGATGTATACATGACTTTCTCTACTCTTGTACAAACACTTATTGCTCTATCTACTTCAAGATAAACATTATCTTATTGTAGTTACAAGAGAATACAGTAGTCTTTAAGTGATAGTCAAATGTTTTAAACAACTGGTCGTTATGTGCTGTACACATGACTTTCTCTACTCTTGTACAAACACTTACTGCTCTATCTACTTCAAGATAATATTATCTTATTGTAGTTACAAGGGAATACAGTAGGCTTTAATTGATAGTCAAATGTTTTGTTCGTTATGTGATGTGCACATGACTTTCTCTACTCTTGTACAAACACTTACTGCTCTATCTACTTCAAGATAAACATTATCTTATTGTAGTTACAGGGGAATACAGTAGACTTTAAGTGATAGTCAAATGTTTTAAACAGCTGGTCGTTATGTGATGTATACATGACTTTATCCACTCTTGTACAAACACTTACTGCTCTATCTACTTCAAAATAAACATTATCTTATTGTAGTTACAAGGGAATACAGCAGACTTTAAGTGATAGTCAAATGTTTTAAACAGCTGTTCGTTATGTGATGTACACATGAGTTTCTCTACTCTTGTACAAACACTTATTGCTCTATCTACTTCAAAATAAACATCTTATTGTAGTTACAAGGAAATACAGTAGACTTTAAGAGATAGGATAATCAAATGTATGTAGGTGATGCCTTTGCAATTACCCTATTATGTATGTCCAGAAATGAGAAATGAATAACAAGTTTCCATTTGAGAAAAGTACAAATATTACAAAAATCAAACAAATAGGTTGAAATATTTCGCAATGGTTCAATCAAAAACTTTCTGGGAAAATTGCATGACTGCAGAACAGCACAATCATCTCAAATCTACTACCAAAGCCTAGTTCACTGAATCGAACATGAAAATGCAGATGATTCTCTCGGAAAATGTGATAGCATAAATGTTAGTCATTGAAAACGCATATTTCTGAAAACGCTGGACCAATTTGAGAAATGCATGTGTTAATGAAAGGAATAATAAAAAAAGCGACTCGTCGATTAATTTATCTTCTTTCCGCGGTAAAATGGCCTACATTATTATTCGGTACCACTTCCACAAACCCGTGAAGTGATAAAATGAAAAGGGCAGTGTTTTTCAGAGTGTCGTTTGTTTTGTTCCGGTTTTGTATGACAATGGCAGATAGTCACTTGTCACATCAGCTGTTAAAAACCTCTCCATTCCAACTTACACAATTATTCACATCCTGGTATATGTGAGTGAAAAACAAAACACAACCGGTCTCCTGGTTTTAAGCCTACTTCCATCGTGATGTGTTACTTTCACATGGGTTTATCTACCCATTCTTCGACAAAAAAATGTTTTAAAGGCTTGAGATGTAGGCAAATCTTCAAATATCGGATATGCCATCTGTAACATATTTGGGAACTTTAGTATATCTGTGTGAACGCCCTCTGCCGGCTTGTGGTTGACTTACAGCTCTACCCTCCCAATAATAGTTTCGTAATGGGGGATACCCTCTGCTACATTGACGTCATGTGACGTCATAAAAGTTTCTTTGTTATTATTGTTGTTGTTGTTTTACTCTGTAGCGACATTTCCGCCTGTCGATTATTCTAATATGAAATAAATTATTAGTTATATACGTAAAATATGAAGCTATTAACAGTAAGCAAACAAATATATGATACCATCCCTGTTAGGCATAACATTCTCATAATATCCACGACAGTTTATTAAATGCATAATTAAGGGCGGATAGGTACCACAATATGAATTAAACAAGGTTATAACAAAGATAGAGGATAATGATTAAATATACAAGTGCAGAAACTAAACAGGCAATCCATATAGATATATTATTGAAAGCACGAGAACCCAACGTGTCAAGAGAGTGAGGAACATGAACACTTTCCCTCACAGGTATTTTCTTTGTGTGTCTAACCGACAAAGGTGGCATTGTTCAAGGCTAGACCCTCGTCGCCAGCTCACGTTTTGGTCTGCACATGATACGTGATGAGAGAATAGACACTGGGATTTAAGATACACATTTTGAAACATGCTTATGCATTAATTAGCTGGACTGTGGGAAGGTGAAAGTTGCGTGGAATACATGCCTCATACACTAGAAATCGCTATTAAATTTAAGAATAGGGATGAAACACAACCTATGAGGAACAAGCAACGGGTCACATGACCCCTAAAGTGTCCAAAATTCGGCGAAAGAAAGGGAAAATTTGTGCAATGGCGACGTTTGATGTTTGCTAGGAAAAACACTCTGTTTCGGCGAGCGAAAGGGGGCAATAAGTACTGACAGTTCATCAAAGTCCGTGTTCGCGAATGGACGGAGTAACACACATTAGGTGGTTATCGAACACCCTGTGTTAGAGAGTGAGAGAAATTGCACACATTACAACATCATTAAGATATTACCAAACTCCGTTTTTTAATAATCCTCCGGAAATACTATGTTGTGCGAGATAATGCTCCCGACGTTCAGGAACAACGCGTACACAGCTACATACAACACTCGGCGCGCCCTAATGATTTACAAGTTCACTCGCGACTGTGATGCAGAATAGCTGTCGTGTCATGCGCACGGCAACGGACAAATCTCAAATCTCACGCCTAATGTGCGAATAACATCAAGGCAACAATGACGAGCGGAGAGGACTAATTGTAACAATGAACCTGACATTCAGCGCTCGTGGTGTCTTCTATGTAATAATACCCACACACTGTCAGGACACACCCACTCCCTGAAACTCAAAAGAGAGTATTCATGCAGATATACCCTGAGAAAACCCCCGACCTGTTGGAAACCTCCCATCCGTAGTCCTCACCCATCACATATCTTATCATATGAGGTGTTGAGTGCCGGGAGGGCTCAACGAGGTACTTAACGGGCAAGGACCACCTCATATAATAATTTGATATTTGTAAAGTATTATGATATTTATGATATTTGTAAAGTATTATGTTATTAATTCAATAATTATTAATTACGTGAATAGATATACCACTACATAGGCTTAGTTTCTCCAGTATATCGGGTAGGTTTCAGCGCAAGTAACGGGACAACTTCCGTTGCTGCTTACCCCTTAGCATGGTCCAAAGGGTTATTGGTTGTCCCTTTTGTATAGTCAAAGAAACGAATTTAGTCTTTCTTGGTAGTTTAGAAAAGGGCAGTGTTGGACTAGAATGGAGGCGTCTACAGTAGTGATAAATGTTAACCCATAGTAGCAGCATCCAGTGAAGCGCGAGGTTCATGCGCCAATATCTAAAGTATTCTCAAATTAACATAAATATTTAAAAGATTTGATTGTGTATAGTTATGAGTATATTCCGCTAGTGCCACCAGTAGACATCTGGGAAATTTGACGTCCAAACAAAAGGGTAGACGACCTTCTTGTTCATGAACCCTGAGGATAACTCAAATTCCCAGTCTAACTACAGCACCTAACCCTTAGGGGCTCTAGTTGGGCTGTCCTCTGTTTAGTAGTGATATAACTCGTCCAGACGGATCCTGAGATGACTGCGCCTCCACAACCACAACAGCGACGAGTACAATGAAGTCAACAATTCGTCGCTTCGAAGCCCGACGGAGAGAGGAACCTTAGAGATAATGCTACAAATTTTCTTTTTTAAAAAAGGGATTTAAGTTCTTTTCACCGGTTATGTGCGGATGATGAATAAATGGCTGAAATAAAGGTAATATAATCTTAGTAACCATGGAGCTCAGAGCTACCAGACATTCAAATTTAAGGATAAGGGAAACCCCAGAAAAAACTTCATGTCATGTTGAGTGTAATTACAACTTGAGACCTCTTGAACGTGAAGCAGATATGGCACCATCCATGCTGCAGAGATAGATTGCACCTGTTTCAGTTCCATGCACAATTTCATTTGTATAAAAGGAAAGGTTTCACTGCTAAGGAAACTGATTGACTGTTGATTTCTTAAACAATGTTCCCTAGAATTACCGAATCTATGGCAACAAGTGAAATTTCATTTACCTAAGAAGTTGTTCACAAAAATATGACAGCGCTTAAGTCGAAATCATGAATACTTTTTGAAGCATTTCAGCTACATTGACACTTCAACTCACATGAAGCCCGCCTTAGGATCGTAGAGTGGTAGCGTGTCTCCGTTAATGAGGTCAGAGTTGCAATTTCGGTCAGGGTAAGTTATTCGGATAAGATTCTTATCCGGGTCTGCCCTTATCCTGAAAGATAAACCTCTAGTAACACTAAGCACTATGTACCGTGTACTCTTTTGAACATCATTTCATTTATTGTGCGATAAAACTTAACGTTGGAGGTTTTGTCTTATCCTGAAAGATGTATGTCTGGTAACTCAAAGCTCTATGGACCGTGTACTCATTTGAACATCATTTTATTCATCGTCCGATATGACAACGTTGGAGGTATTCTCTTATCCTGAAAGATGAATGTCTGGTAACCCTAAGCTCTATGTACCCTGTACTCATTTGAACATCATTTCATTCATCGTCCGATATGACTTAACGTTGGAGGTTTTCTCTTATCCTGAAAGATGAATGTCTGGTAACTCTAAGCTCTATGTACCCTGTACTCATTTGAACATCATTTCATTCATCGTCCGATATGACTTAACGTTGGAGGTTGTCCCTTATCCTGAAAGATGAATGTCTGGTAACTCAAAGCTCTATGTACCCTGTACTCATTTGAATATCATTTCATTCATCGTCTGATATGACATAACGTTGGAGGTTTTCTCTTATCCTGAAAGATGAATGTCTAGTAACTCTAAGCTCTATGTACTCTGTACTCATTTGAATATCATGTCATTCATCGTCCGATATGACTTACCGTTGGAGGTTTTCCCTTATCCTGAGAGATAAATGTCTGATAACTCTAAGCTCTATGTACCCTGTACTCATTTGAACATCATTTCATTCATCGTCCGATATGACTTAACGTTGGATGTTTTCTCTTATCCTGAAAGATAAATGTCTGATACTCTAAGCTCTATGTACCCAGTAAACATCTGAACATCATTTCATTCATCGTCCGATATGACTTAACGTTGGATGTTTTCTCTTATCCTGAAAGACGAATGTCTGGTAACTCTAAGCTCTATGTATCCTGTACTCATTTGAACATCATTTCAATCATCGTCCGATATGACTTAACGTTGGAGGTTTTCTCTTATCCTGAAAGATGAATGTCTGATAACTCTAAGCTCTATGTACCCTGTACTCATGTGAACATCATTTCATTCATCGTCCGATATGACTTAGCGTTGGAGGTTTTTTCTTATCCTGAAAGATGAATGTCTGGTAACTCTAAGCTCTATGTACCTTGTACTCATTTGAACATCATTTCATTTATCGTACTATACGACTTAACGTCGGAGGTTTTCTCTTATCCTGAAAGATGAATGTCTGGTAGCTCTAAGCTCTATGTACCCTGTACTCATTTGAACATCATTTCATTCATCGTCCAATATGACTTAACGTTGGAGGTTTTCTCTTATCCTGAAAGATGAATGTCTGGTAACTCAAAGCTCTATGTACCCTGTAGTCATTTGAAGATCATTTCATTCATCGTCCAATATGACTTAAACGTTGGAGGTTTTCTCTTATCCTGAAAGATGAATGTCTGGTAGATCTAAGCTCTATGTACCCTGTACTCATTTGAACATCATTTCATTCATCGTCCGATATGACTTAACGTTGGAGGTTTTCTCTTATCCTGAAAGGTGAATGTTCGTTAACTCTAAGCTCTATGTACTCTGTACTCATTTGAACATCATCTCATTCATCGTCCGATATGACTTAACGTTGGAGGTTTTCTCTTATCCTGAAAGATGAATGTCTGGTAACTCAAAGCTCTATGGACCGTGTACTCATTTGAATATCATTTCATTCATCGTCTGATATGACTTAACGTTGGAGGTTTTCTCTTATCCTGAAAGATGAATGTCTGGTAACTCTAAGCTCTATGTACTCTGTACTCATTTGAATATCATGAGATTCATCGTCTGATATGACTTAACGTTGGAGGTTTTCCCTTATCCTGAGAGATAAATGTCTGATAACTCTAAGCTCTATGTACCCTGTACTCATTTGAACATCATTTCATTCATCGTCCGATATGACTTAACGTTGGATGTTTTCTCTTATCCTGAAAGATAAATGTCTGATAACTCTAAGCTCTATGTACCCTGTAAACATCTGAACATCATTTCATTCATCGTCCGATATGACTTAACGTTGGATGTTTTCTCTTATCCTGAAAGACGAATGTCTGGTAAATCTAAGCTCTATGTATCCTGTACTCATTTGAACATCATTTCAATCATCGTCCGATATGACTTAACGTTGGACGTTTTCTCTTATCCTGAAAGATGAATGTCTGATAACTCTAAGCTCTATGTACCCTGTACTCATGTGAACATCATTTCATTCATCGTCCGATATGACTTAGCGTTGGCGGTTTTTTCTTATCCTGAAAGATGAATGTCTGGTAACTCTAAGCTCTATGTACCTTGTACTCATTTGAACATCATTTCATTCATCGTACTATAGGACTTAACGTCGGAGGTTTTCTCTTATCCTGAAAGATGAATGTCTGGTAGCTCTAAGCTCTATGTACCCTGTACTCATTTGAACATCATTTCATTCATCGTCCAATATGACTTAAACGTTGGAGGTTTTCTCTTATCCTGAAATATGAATGTCTGGTAGATCTAAGCTCTAAGTACCCTGTACTCATTTGAACATCATTTCATTCATCGTCCGATATGACTTAACGTTGGAGGTCTTCTCTTATCCTGAAAGGTGAATGTTCGTTAACTCTAAGCTCTATGTACTTTGTACTCATTTGAACTTCATCTCATTCGTCGTCCTATATGACGTAACGTTGGAGGTTTTCTGTTATCCTGAAAGATTAATGTCTGGTAACTCTAAGCTCTATGTACCCTGTACTCATTTGAACATCATTTCATTCATCGTCCGATATGACTTAACGTTGGAGGTTTTCTATTATCCTGAAAGGTGAATGTTCGTTAACTCTAAGCTCTATGTACTCTGTACTCATTTGAACATCATCTCATTCATCGTCCGATATGACTTAACGTTGGAGGTTTTCTCTTATCCTGAAAGATGAATGTCTGGTAACTCTAAGCTCTATGTACCCTGTACTCATTTGAACATCATTTCATTCATCGTCCGATATGACTTAACGTTGGAGGTTTTCTCTTATCCTGAAAGATGAATGTCTGGTAACTCTAAGCTCTATGTACCCTGTACTCATTTGAACATCATTTCATTCACCGTCCGATATGACTTAACGTTGGAGGTTTTCCCTTATCATGAAAGATGAATCTCTGGTAACTCTAAGCTCTATTTGTCCTGTACTCACTTGAACATCATTTCATTCATCGTCCTATATGACTTAACGTTGGAGGTTTTCTCTTATCCTAAAAGATGAATGTCTGGTAACTCTAAGCTCTATGTACCCTGTACTTATTTGAACATCATTTCATTCATCGTCCGATATGACTTAACATTGGAGGTTTTCTCTTATCCTGAATGATGAATGTCTGATAACTCTAAGCTCTATGTACCCTGTACTCATTTGAACATCATTTCATTCATCGTCCGATATGACTTAACGTTGGAGGTTTCTCTTATCCTGAAAGATGAATGTCTGGTAACTCAAAGCTCTATGGACCGTGTACTTATTTGAACATCATTTCATTCATCGTCCGATATGACTTAACGTTGGAGGTTTCTCTTATCCTGAAAGATAAATGTCTGAAAACTCTAAGCTCTATGTACCCTGTAAACATCTGAACATCATTTCATTCATCGTCCGATATGACTTAACGTTGGAGGTTTTCTCTTATCCTGAAAGATGAATGTCTGGTAACTCAAAGCTCTATGGACCGTGTACTCATTTGAATATCATTTCATTCATCGTCCGATATGACTTAACGTTGGAGGTTTTCTCTTATCCTGAAAGGTAAATGTCTAGTAACTCTAAGCTCTATGTACCCTGTACTCATTTGAACACCATTTCATTCATCGTCCGATATGACATAACGTAGGAGGTTTTCTCTTATCCTGAAAGATGAATGTCTGGTAACTCAAAGCTCTATGGACCCTGTACTCATTTGAACATCATTTCATTCATCGTCCGATATGACTTAACGTTGGAGGTTTCTCTTATCCTGAAAGATGAATGTCTGGTAACTCAAAGCTCTATGTACCCTGTACTCATTTGAACATCATTTCATTCATCGTCCGATATGACTTAACGTTGGAGGTTTCTCTTATCCTGAAAGATGAATGTCTGGTAACTCAAAGCTCTATGGACCGTGTACTTATTTGAACATCATTTCATTCATCGTCCGATATGACCTAACGTTGGAGGTTTCTCTTATACTGAAAGATGAATGTCTGGTAACTCAAAGCTCTATGGACCGTGTACTCATTTGAATATCATTTCATTCATCGTCTGATATGACTTAACGTTGGAGGTTTTCTCTTATCCTGAAAGATGAATGTCTAGTAACTCTAAGCTCTATGTACTCTGTACTCATTTGAATATCATGTCATTCATCGTCCGATATGACTTAACGTTGGAGGTTTTCCCTTATCCTGAGAGATAAATGTCTGATAACTCTAAGCTCTATGTACCCTGTACTCATTTGAACATCATTTCATTCATCGTCCGATATGACTTAACGTTGGATGTTTTCTCTTATCCTGAAAGATAAATGTCTGATAACTCTAAGCTCTATGTACCCTGTAAACATCTGAACATCATTTCATTCATCGTCCGATATGACTTAACGTTGGATGTTTTCTCTTATCCTGAAAGACGAATGTCTGGTAAATCTAAGCTCTATGTATCCTGTACTCATTTGAACATCATTTCAATCATCGTCCAATATGACTTAACGTTGGACGTTTTCTCTTATCCTGAAAGATGAATGTCTGATAACTCTAAGCTCTATGTACCCTGTACTCATGTGAACATCATTTCATTCATCGTCCGATATGACTTAGCGTTGGCGGTTTTTTCTTATCCGGAAAGATGAATGTCTGGTAACTCTAAGCTCTATGTACCTTGTACTCATTTGAACTTCATTTCATTCATCGTACTATAGGACTTAACGTCGGAGGTTTTCTCTTATCCTGAAAGATGAATGTCTGGTAGCTCTAAGCTCTATGTACCCTGTACTCATTTGAACATCATTTCATTCATCGTCCAATATGACTTAACGTTGGAGGTTTTCTCTTATCCTGAAAGATGAATGTCTGGTAGATCTAAGCTCTATGTACCCTGTACTCATTTGAACATCATTTCATTCATCGTCCAATATGACTTAAACGTTGGAGGTTTTCTCTTATCCTGAAATATGAATGTCTGGTAGAACTAAGCTCTATGTACCCTGTACTCATTTGAACATCATTTCATTCATCGTCCGATATGACTTAACGTTGGAGGTTTTCTCTTATCCTGAAAGATGAATGTCTGGTAACTCAAAGCTCTATGGACCGTGTACTTATTTGAACATCATTTCATTCATCGTCCGATATGACTTAACGTTGGAGGTGTCTCTTATCCTGAAAGGCGAATGTCTGGTAACTCTAAGCTCTATGGACCGTGTACTCATTTGAACATCATTTCATTCATCGTCCGATATGACTTAACGTTGGAGGTTTTCTCTTATCCTGAAAGATGAATGTCTGGTAACTCAAAGCTCTATGGACCGTGTACTTATTTGAACATCATTTCATTCATCGTCCGATATGACTTAACGTTGGAGGTTTTCTCTTATCCTGAAAGATGAATGTCTGGTAACTCAAAGCTCTATGGACCGTGTACTTATTTGAACATCATTTCATTCATCGTCCGATATGACTTAACGTTGGAGGTTTTCTCTTATCCTGAAAGATGAATGTCTGGTAACTCAAAGCTCTATGGACCGTGTACTTATTTGAACATCATTTCATTCATCGTCCGATATGACTTAACGTTGGAGGTTTTCTCTTATCCTGAAAGGCGAATGTCTGGTAACTCTAAGCTCTATGTACCCTGTACTCATTTGAACATCATTTCATTCATCGTCCGATATGACTTAACGTTGGAGGTTTCTCTTATCCTGAAAGATGAATGTCTGGTAACTCTAAGCTCTATGTACCCTGTACTCATTAGAACATCATTTCATTCATCGTCCGATATGACTTAACGTTGGAGGTTTCTCTTATCCTGAAAGATGAATGTCTGGTTACTCTAAGCTCTATGTACCCTGGGCTTATTTGAACGTCATTTCATTGATCGCCCGATATGTCTTAACGTTGGAGGTTTTCTCTTATCCTGAAAGATGAATGTCTGGTAACTCTAAGCTCTATGTACCCTGTTCTCATGTGAACATCATTTCTTTTATCGTTCGATATGACTTAACGTTGGAAGACGAAAAGAGGGAAGAAACATCATATGATAGTGAATGAGGAATGGGACATATTAAATCATTCGTGAGAGTTGCTCAATATCATTTTGGAAACAGCAAAAATACGTCTACCTAATGATTTCCGACATACGCTGTACTTTCTGGCGAGCGAACTTGATTTATTACAGAAACATTTAAAAGTGTATGTTCATTTCTGATATAGAGACGTTTATATGCAGGAAATTAGTTCCCCGTTTGGAGCATCCCCTTCGCCCACCCACAACCCCATTAAATCTCAAGTGAAAGGTTTAAATCTTAATTACTTGTCGAGACTTTCTATTCTAAACTTATTAATGATAAGTTGGAAAAGTTGGGAAAGGGGTCACGACGACTAAAAGTAATTTCAGGGCTCGAACAAATGTAAAGAAAGAGAGCAAAAACTCCTCAAGGAAAGTAAATAGCTCAGGCCGAATTAATTCCTGCGACGTTTTAAGAAGGAAATCTGCAGAAGCTGGCAGGCCGGGAGGGATGGTTACCATAGAGACGTAAAGGTTTCAACGTTCACTTGTTTCTAAGAGAAGTCGAATTTCTGTCTTCCTCTGTGGCCCATCTACCTTACCTTTGAAACAATAATAGGACACACGTGCAACTTTGGAAGAAAATAATACACTATTGGGAGATTGCATTACACTATTTACGTCTCAGAGAAAATGTTGGAAGTGTCCTCCATCAGCATCTATACATGTTTGTACTCGTCTCACCATATTCTCTCAAGTTTTACGGAGAATATCCTCGCCAATGTTATTTGAGTTCGAATGGATACCTTGAACATCAATTGTCCGTGGCCTATTGTTGTACACTCTATTCTTTAGATTCCCCTACAGCAAAAAAAAATCCGGTGAGGTTATATTAGAGGATCTGGGGGCCACAGACCTTTTAATATTTTTCGATTATTTAGAAGAAACTGGCTACAAATTCCGTTGTGTCATTAGATGTATGGCACGTTGCTCCATCTTGCTGGAAATAACCTTCTCTCAATTCGATATCATCCAGCTGCTCCACAAATGCTATTTAGTTTTTGTATGCAGGCAATTCAAATAGAATAGAATTTAAAACATATGAATATTTCTTAAAGTCTACTGCATTCCCTTGTAACTACAATAAGATAATGTTTATCCTGAAGTAGGTAGAGCAATAAGTGTTTGTACAAGAGTAGAGAAAGTCATGTATACATCACATAACGACCAAAACATTTGACTATCACTTAAAGTCTAGTGTATTCCCTTGTAACTACAATAAGATAATGTTTATCTTGAAGTAGGTAGAGCAATAAGTGTTTGTACAAGAGTAGAGAAAGTCATGTTGACATCACATAACGACCAGCTGTTTAAAACATTTGACTATCACTTAAAGTCTACAGTATTCCCTTGTAACTACAATAAGATAATGTTTATCTTGAAGTAGATAGAGCAATAGGTGTTCGTACAATAGTAGAGAAAGTCATGTGAGATTAGCACATGACATTAATTTACTCTGCTGAAGAATACGGAGGAGTGTACACAGCAGATTAGGTACGTATCATACCGAAAGGAGCGCCAACTTGCGGCAGTTGCCTCTAACAGACAGTTTTCAATGATTCATTATTAATTCAGAGCCGTGGCATACATAGAGTTGAATCTCAACTCACATTCGCTTGGCATTTGTTCAGCCGGTTGCTATGACTACCTGGAGTTTAAATACGGTTCCTGGTGGAATATGAAGCGGATGAACGAAAAAGAGCAAGAATTCCATGCATTTGAAACAAATGCAAATCAGTCCCACTGTTCCTTGCGTATGGTTCATCGCAATACTACAGTAGCAAGGAAAAATGTGCTCAACTGTTAAAATAAAGCTCTCCAATTGTTCGCTTACTTTTATTCGGAGGTCCCTCTACGTACCCCAAATTTATCAGGTGAGACAATTGACTTTACTTCCCTATCGAAGGATACCATATTATCTAGTTTTACTTCCGAAACCCTCCAACGTCTTCTACCGGATTCGGAACTGTGACCAGGCTAGCATATTACTCCTAGACGAAAGAGGACTACTCCTGAGGGAGGAGTGACATGAAAGATTACTTAGGATTGCCGGATCTGAGGAAAAATGACAGTGAAATTCAAGGTAACAAGGTACCTGTTGAAAACACTTGACTATCACTTAAGTCTGCTGTATTCCCTTGTAACTACAATAAGATAATGTTTATCTTGAAGTAGATAGAGCAATAAGTGTTTGTACAAGAGTAGAGAAAGTCATGTATACATCACATAACGACCAGCTGTTTGAAACATTTGACTATCACTTAAAGTCTACTGTATTCCCTTGTAGCTACAATAAGGCAATGTTTATCTTGAAGTAGATAGAGCAATAAGTGTTTGTACAAGAGTAGATAAAGTCATGTATACATCACATAACGACCAAAACATTTGACTATCACTTAAAATCTACTGTACTCCCTTGTAACTACAATAAGATGATGTTTATCTTGAAGTAGATAGAGCACAAGTGTTTGTACAAGAGTAGAGAAAGTCATGTATACATCACATAACGACCAGCTGTTTAAAACATTTGACTATCACTTAAAGTCTACTGTATTCCCTTGTAACTACAATAAGATAATGTTTATCTTGAAGTAGATAGAGCAATAAGTGTTTGTACAAGAGTAGAGAAAGTCATGTATACATCACATAACGACCAGCTGTTGAAAACACTTGACTATCACTTAAGTCTGCTGTATTCCCTTGTAACTACAATAAGATAATGTTTATCTTGAAGTAGATAGAGCAATAAGTGTTTGTACAAGAGTAGAGAAAGTCATGTATACATCACATAACGACCAAAACATTTGACTATCACTTAAAATCTACTGTACTCCCTTGTAACTACAATAAGATAATGTTTATCTTGAAGTAGATAGAGCACAAGTGTTTGTACAAGAAATTGAGGTGACAGAAGTACCTCAGTTTATTATTTATCTGATATATTTTCGTTAGCTATTTTCGTAACGAAAGTGTAAATTCCAAGCTGTCCCAAGTTTGTTGGAATAGAGTGTAGACAGACTGTTGGCTAGTTTAACTAACATGCTGGTGTCTAGTTTGGGTTCACATTGTTCCGTTTCAATCTGCACATGAACTAATGAGATAACGAAATGTCGGGAAACTCAAGCAAAAGTTGTGGTCATTTGGCACATGCAAATTTACCTCCTACATCTGCAAAAACTTTTCAGACTCGGAGACTGTGAAGTGAGAATTACTAGGATGATGATCTATGTATCTCCAATTGCAGTATGTGGACTGTCCATGACTCGACAAATATCGTGGGTAACAGTCACATGCCGTCTCAAGCAAATTCTGCAAATATTAGATGAGATTAAGTGTCGTATGGCATTAAAGTTGACTTGTCTCCCTTCACGATCAATTATCCAAAAAAACAAATTAAACTATCAGGTTTCCCTTTTCCTGAAAAGCAAATGTTGTGTAACTGTAGCCTCCGTGGACCCCGGACTCATTTGAGCATCATTTCACTCATTTCATTCATACCCAATTAGACAACGTTGGAGGAGGTAAATAAAAAAGTGACTGTCACTTAAATTGTACTGTATTTCTCTGTACCTGCATGTATGATAGCAAGATAATGTTTGTCCTGATGTATATGAATGAATGAATCATTGTGTATATTCCAAAATATTACAATTTATAACTTTATGCTATATTTATTTGTCTTTTCCTTGCTGCAATCTTGTCTTACATGACACCCTGGTCTTCTGCTGTCAGGTAGCTCTTAACCTCCATGTCTCCTTGTTACTTAATTAGTCCCTTTCTTCCCCCTCATCTTCCTTTCTTATATTCTTTACATTTATTAGTCTTTACCTTGTTGCTACCTTGTCTTACATGACACCCTGGTCTTCTGATCTGCCAGGTAGCTCTTAACCTCCATGTCTCCTTGTTACTTAATTAGCCCCTTTCTTTCCCCTCATCTTCCTTTCTTATATTCTTTACATTTATTTGTGTTTACCTTGTTGCTACTTGTCTTACATGACACCCTGGTCTTCTGCTCTGTCAGGTATCTCTTAAGTTTCATGTCTCCTTGTTACTTAATTAGCCCCTTTCTTCCCCCTCATCTTCCTTTCTTATATTATTTACATTTATTTGTCTTTACCTTGTTGCAACCTTGGCTTACATGACACCCTGGTCTTTTGCTCTGTTAGGTAGCTCTTAACCTCCATGTCTGCTTGCTACTTAATTAGTCCCTTTCTTCTCTTTCTTCCCCCTCTTCTTCCTTTCTTATATTCTTTACATTTACTTGTCTTTACCTTATTGCTACCTTGACTTACATAACATCCTGGTCTTCTGCTCTGTCAGGTAGCTCTTAACCTCCATGTCGCATTGTTACTTATTTAGTCCCTTGTTCCCTCCTCATCTTCCTTTCTTATATACTTTACATTTACTTGTCTTTATCTTGTTGCTACCTTGACTTACATGACACCCTGGTCTTGTTCTCTGTCAGGTAGCTCTTAAACGCCATGCCTCCTTGTTACTTAATTAGTCCCTTTCTTCCCCCTCATCTTCCTTTCTTATATTCTTTACATTTACTTGTGTTTACCTTGTTGCTACCTTCGCTTGCATGACACCCTAGTCTTCTGCTCTGTCAGGTAACTCTTAACCTCCATTTCTCCTTGTTACTTAGTTAGCCCCTTTCTTCCCCCTCATCTTCCTTTCTTATATTCTTTACATTTATTTGTCTTTACCTTGTTGCTACCTTGACTTACATAACACCCTGGTGTTCTGCTCTGTCCGGTAGCTCTTAATCTCCATACCTCCTTGTTACTTAGTTAGCCCCTTTCTTCCCCCTGATCTTCCTTTCTTATATTCTTTACATTTATTTGTCTTTACCTTGTTGCTACCTTGGCTTACATGACACCCTGGTCTTCTGCTCTGTCAGGCAGCTCTTAACTTCCATGCCTCCTTGTTACTTAATTAGCCCCTTTCTTCCCCCTTATCTTCCTTTCTTATATTCTTTACATTTCTTTGTCTTTACCTTGTTGCTACCTTGTCTTACATGACACCCTAGTCTTCTGCTCTGTCAGGTAGCTCTTAACCTCCATGTCTCCTTCATACTTAATTAGTCCATTTCTTGCCCCTCATCTTCCTTTCTTATATTCTATACATTTATTTGTCTTTACCTTGTTGCTACCTTGTCTTACATGGCACCCTGGTCTTCTGCTCTGACAGGCAGCTCTTAACCTCCATGTCTCCTTGTTACTTAATTAGCCCCTTTCTTCCCCCTCATCTTCTTTTCTTATATTCTTTACATTTATTTGTCTTTACTTTGTTGCTACCTTGACTTACATGACACACTGGTCTTCTGTTCTGTCAGGTAACTCTTAAACTCCATGTCTCCTTGTTACTTAATTAGTCCCTTTCTTCCCCCTTATCTTCCTTTCTTATATTCTTTACACTTATTTGTCTTTACCTTGTTGCTACGTTATCTTACATGACACCCTGGTCTTCTGCTCTGCCAGGTAGCTCTTAACCTCCATGTCTCCTTGTTACGTAATTAGTCCCTTTCTTCCCCCTCATCTTCCTTTCTTATATTATTTACATGCATTTGTCTTTACCTTGTTGCTAACTTGGCTTACACGACACCCTGGTCTTCTGCTCTGCCAGGTAACTCTTAACCTCCATGTCTCCTTGTTACTGATTAGCCCCTTTCTTCCCCCTCATCTTCCTTTCTTATATTATTTACATGCATTTGTCTTTACCTTGTTGCTAACTTGGCTTACACGACACCCTGGTCTTCTGCTCTGCCAGGTAACTCTTAACCTCCATGTCTCCTTGTTACTGATTAGCCCCTTTCTTCCCCCACATCTTCCTTTCTTATATTATTTACATTTATTTGTCTTTACCTTGTTGCTAACTTGGCTTACATGACACCCTGGTCTTCTGCTGTCAGGTAGCTCTTAACCTCCATGTCTCCTTGGTACTTAATTAGCCCCTTTCTTCCCCCTCAGCTTCCTTTCTTATATTCTTTACATTTTTAGCCCATTTTTCTTTTACTTTCTGCAAGAACTCTCCAATACTTCTTACCTTCTTTTACTCACTGCCCATTGACATTTTATAGCTTCTATCCTGTTCTCTACTTTCTCCCATTTTTCTTCCCAAAACTTTTCTCTCCATATTGCAACCTCATCGCATTCTGTTACACAAGTGTTCTATGCTTTCTTTTACCCCATACAATATACAAATTCCCTTTTCCCTACCTCTTATCCCTTTTAAAAATATTGTTCCTGTTCTCATCCAAGCTAACCCTTCTCTCTTGTGCATTGCAGTAATCTTAGATATGCTTCTCGTCTCCAGTTTCTTTTTGTTTGTAAAATTGTAATGATTTTATATTTGCTAGACTTCTTCATATTTCCTGTCTTTTTATATCTTCTATTCTGCATTTTATCAATTTACCCGCATCGCTTGTACTCCTTTCCTCTAATTTCCATGTATCTTCCATTCCTATTTTTTCCATAATTCCATCTGTTTAAGTTCTCTAATGATTTTTGCTGTCTCCTGCATAATTTCTTAATTTACACTTCTTCTTTGGCCAAACACCTATAACAAAGTGTTATTATTCTTTCCATTATTATTTCATTTCTTCTTATCTCTCCTAATTCTACTAAAGCTACTTCCCCAGGTTCTTATCTTGGTAAGTCTAGTAGCTCTTTACAAAACCTTATGTAGTTTTGGTACACCGTTTTGTTCACCTCTGCGTGCCTCCCCTAAGTTCTCTACTGTATTCAACATTTTGGATTAAACTAGTGCTTCAAATATTCATTATAACCACTTGTTTGTCATCTATAGCTTATATTTGTATATTGTTATCTCATTCATTGCCGCCCTTCCTTTTACTTCAATTTTTTCTCCTGTGTGTTCCTCACTTTCCATTGTTTTTCAACTTTACTCCTAAGTATACAAATGCATTGAGCACTTCTATCCTTTTGCCATTTAGTGCCCACTTTTCATCATTTTATACTTTAACTCCCTTCTTGAATACCATAACTTTCAACTTATTTATGTTTATTTTTATTCCCTACTCTTCACAGAATTTTCGGAAGTCATTTATTGCCTTCTGCAATCCTACTACAGTTAAAGATCCTACCATTAAGTCATCCGCATATAGCAGTCCAGTAATTTCTTTGTTTGCTATTAACGGACAGTGCTAATTTCATTCTTTATATAAAGGTACAAATGTTTGTAAGAGAAACGGTGCAATATCTGTTTTTAAAGTGGCAATTAACAGTTGCAGGGAGCTGGGCATTACGACACCTATCATGAGAGGTTTCTGGCTTGGGTTTATCGGTTAGTGAGGCCGGGCTCAAAGCTGCTGTAAACAAACCCGTGTGTTTACAAACCACTAGCACCCCCCATGCAGATGTCTCTGCGTGTCAGAGCAAACAATTGCCAATAGCCGATGTATTAATGTCCCAGCATGATATGTTTACACCCTTGCTTTATCGGCCTATAAAACTGTTACACTACCTTCACGTAACGGAATTGTTTCCAACAATGTTTGCTGTGTCCACAAAACTGAAACAATTTCGCTACCACGTATCTGAAATACAGTTGGCGCGTTTTGACATTCCCGAAAGTATAGAAGGGCGTTTTCGCGCTTATATCTCGCACGGCACTTTTTTAATTTCAGGGATGAAAATTGTTGAAACACTAATAGCTCTTTTACTACATTTTATTAATCAACAAGGACCTGGCCCGATCGGAGTTAACACTAGAAGGACCGGCGAGTACGGTCTACCGAGAAGGACCAAACCGTCATTTTGATAGGTGCAGCTTTATTTGCTCTTTTCAAAATGATAAACAAATTTGAAAGCATACTAGTTTATTTAATATTATTTATACACTTTACCAGTATATAATTTTAAATTTTTCTGAGCAATTTCGGTTACGTCAGCAAAAAAGTCCCTTGCGGAAAATTAACTTAAATTTTGGACCAATATTTTGGCAACGCGTTCCCAATGCATACGGTTTTTTGAATTTTCCTTGGGCTCCACATATTTTTAAAGCTACTAAGTAGAGCCAGAGTGTAAAATTCAATGCCATAGCCGGGATTTGAACCACGGATCTTCTGGTCTCCGTCCAGCTGCTCTAAACCATTGAGCTACTATTGCCAACGTGCCAACATGACATTAAATTCTCCAACTGACTCGTGTTTTTCCCGGTAAACCACTAGGAGTTCTCATAAACACATGAGACAACTACCTTAATGACGACTTACTATGCTGTAAGTACTTTAAGGCCCGGGCTTTATAGTTCGGACCACTATTAGGTACAACTGACTCGTGTTTTTCCCGGTAAACCACTAGGAGTTCTCATAAACACATGAGACAACTACCTTAATGACGACTTACTATGCTGTAAGTACTTTAAGGCCCGGGCTTTATAGTTCGGACCACTATTAGGTACAACTGACTCGTGTTTGTCCCGATAAACCACTAGGAGTTCTCACAAACACGTGAGACAACTACCTTAATGACGACTTACTATGCTGATAGTACTTTAAGGCCCGGGTTTTATAGTTCGGACCACTATTAGGTACAACTGACTCGTGTTTTTCCCGGTAAACCACTAGGAGTTCTCATAAACACATGAGACAACTACCTTAATGACGACTTACTATGCTGTAAGTACTTTAAGGCCCGGGCTTTATAGTTCGGACCACTATTAGGTACAACTGACTCGTGTATTTCCCAGTAAACCACTAGGAGTTCTCATACACATGAGACAACTAACTTAATGGCGACTTACTATGCTGTAAGTACTTTAAGGCCCGGGCTTTATAGTTCGGACCCTATTAGGTACAACTGAGTCGTGTTTCTCCCAGTAAACCACTAGGAGTTCTCATAAACACATGAGACAACTACCTTAATGGCGACTTACTATGCTGTAAGTACTTTAAGGCCCGGGCTTTATAGTTCGGACCACTATTAGGTACAACTGACTCGTGTTTCTCCCGGTAAACCACTAGGAGTTCTCATAAACACATGAGACAACTACCTTAATGACGACTTACTATGCTGTAAGTACTTTAAGGCCCGGGCTTTATATTTCGGACCACTATTAGGTACAACTGACTCGTGTTTTTCCCGGTAAACCACTAGGAGTTCTCATAAACACATGAGACAACTACCTTAATGACGACTTACTATGCTGTAAGTACTTTAAGGCCCGGGCTTTATAGTTCGGACCACTATTAGGTACAGCTGACTCGTATTTTCCCGGTAAACCACTAGGAGTTCTCATAAACACGTGAGACAACTACCTTAATGACGACTTACTATGCCGTAAGTACTTTAAGACCCGGGCTTTATAGTTCGGACCACTATTAGGTACAACTGACTCGTATTTTCCCGGTAAACCACTAGGAGTTCTCATAAACACGTGAGACAACTACCTTAATGACGACTTACTATGCTGTAAGTACTTTAAGGCCCGGGCTTTATAGTTCGAACCACTATTAGGTACAACTGACTCGTGTTTTTCCCGGTAAACCACTAGGAGTTCTCAAAAACACGTGAGACAACTACCTTAATGACGACTTACTATGCCGTAAGTACTTTAAGGCCCGGGCTTTATAGTTCGGACCACTATTAGGTACAACTGACTCGTGTTTTTCCCGGTAAACCACTAGGAGTTCTCATAAACACGTGAGACAACTACCTTAATGACGACTTACTTTGCAATAAACCCCATGGTAGTTTCTGTACACTGTGTCTCTATGAACGTGTGTAGTCTAAATTCAAAATTTCGAAGCAAGGAACATCTTAAATGATGAAAAATGATGAAATTTTCAATAGCCAGAACACAAGGAGAAAGAATTAGAACTCATATCTAACACTAGCATTCACGTAACTTTCAAAGTAGATTACATCATTTAAAAATGAGTTTCGGATGGTAACTAAGCATTCAGGAGGCTTTGGATTCACGAAGGCTTACACTATTTTATAGATTAGAAGCAGGAAAAGGTGAGTTTTTGAAAATGTTCATGAATTTTGAGTCATACATATCGTTAAAAGAAGCAATTGTAAAAAGTAACTCGAAATAAAAAATACATAAAGAGCTATTCACGTAGAATTTAACATAAATGTTATTCATTCCGTGTAATTAATTACAATATGGTAATAGTTTTTGTAGGTAAGTGTACAGAGAATGAAGACACAGAGAGAACTGGTAATGACATGTTTACCGCACATTATTTCCCGCCCTAGAGCTGCATTAAATTCAGACAACACATTTATTTTTGTGCCGCAACCATTTACAACCTCCTCGTTATGAATTCTCCGCTATTTGACGGCGTCAGGGCATGGTATTGAATTACCGCGCTCCGCAGACTGCTCTTTCATTTGTTCAACTAGGGCAAGATGGTTTTAACTACTTGCTCCTTTTTTTCACCACTTCATTTCAAAAGACAAGCTCTTCACTATTGGAATATCATTCTCGAACAGACTATTCATATTAAACCTTCTCCATCGCATTCTAACCTGCAAGTCGATTCAAAACGTTTAATATCCAAGTATTACCTCAAATACACTCACTGTGCCTTTCTGATCAAGTTAAAAAGCATGCATTTAGCATTACCTTGTAGATACAACAGTGATCGTCAAATGTTTTAAACAGCTGGTTGCTATATGATGTACACATGACTTTCTCTACTCTTGTACAAACACTTATTGCTCTATCTACTTCAAGATAAACATTATCTTATTGTGGTTACAAGGGAATACAGTGCACTTTAAGTGATAGTCAAATGTTTTAAACAGCTGGTCGTTATGTGATGTGCACATGACGTTCTCTACTCTTGTACAAACACTTATTGCTCTATCTACTTCAAGATAAACATTATCTTATTGTAGGTACAAGGGAATACAGTAGACTTTAAGTGATAGTCAAATGTTTTAAACAGCTGGTCGTTATATGATGTATACATGACTTTTTCTACTCTTGTACCAACACTTATTGCTCTATCTACTTCAAGATAAACATTATCTTATTGTAGTTACAAGGGAATACAGTAGACTTTAAGTGATAGTCAAATGTTTTAAACAGCTGGTCGTTATATGATGTATACATGACTTTTTCTACTCTTGTACCAACACTTATTGCTCTATCTACTTCAAGATAAACATTATCTTATTGTAGTTACAAGGGAATACAGTAGACTTTAACTGATAGTCAAATGTTTTAAACAGCTGGTCGTTATGGGATATACACATGGCTTTCTCTATTGTTGTACACACAGTGTACTGAGTCTTGTGTTCAATAATGATGAAATTCAGTTTATCGTACGCGGAACAGTGTACGAAAAAGGGAGGATTCCCTATGTTGTATGTACGAAACATATGAAACAATACACAATGTGTTAACACTCATTATTAATATAATCATGAGGGAAGTCAGTAGGACGAAGCTAAAGAGACACGCTGTGTGACATTATTGTACACGGCCGTCGACACGATACGGAGTTTGCAAAGTATACGCTGGCAGAGTCTACTTATACTTTTTGTGAAAGTGTCTGTGTACAGTAAAACCTCTGTAATCCGGATTAGTTTTGAAAAAAAAAAATGTTTGCATAGTAAATGAAGACTTGATTTACAGAAGATGAATTGCTTTCCTAAGTAGGTACATTAGCGAATTCTGGCCTGATGGAGAAATCATTGCAATCTCTCCACCTGCTTGGGACCAGGTTGGAAGAGAAACTTTGATAAAGTAACGGAAAATGTGCTGGCCTGGTGCGTGTGACTTGCAAGAATAAAGATTGAAAAGGAAGAAAAATTAAGTGTGGAAGAATATTTTAGAGACATATTTTAAAATATGTATGACTGTTCCGATGTTGCTAAAGAAGACATTGACAATGACGGAAGTTATAAACCGATTGCAGAGGAAGACATGTAGTGTTACTGAAAATGAAAATAATGAGTATTCAGATTCAGACAGAGTAGATTAACCAGCTGTGGTTATGACCCACACACAAGCAATAACAAACATTGAGAAAGTGATACTTTACTTCGAGAGTCAAACTGAAACATTGCCAAATGAACTTATAATGTTAAAGCGGATGGGAGATCGCGCTGCTCGTAAGTGATACACTAAACTGAGGCAGCAGAAGCTTACTGTCTTTAGTTTACTACCGACTAGTTTGTAGTACAGTACAAATACATAGACTATTACAGTATATACATTGTATGTGTTTTTAGTTGAAAGTGCACCGATATTAATGCATAAATTGCATTAAAACTGCATTCTCTGGATAACCCGAGTTTTCGTTAACTCGAAATGGCCGTGGTCCTAGTTGATCCGGGTAAACGAGATTCTACTGTCTTAAGATTCAGGGTGTCTCAAGTTATTTACAATTGGGAAAAATCAGAATACTGCATTTTTGGGTAGTAGGCAATACTTCTCTCACTTATTTACTGTATGTAGTACTAAGACTAATATAGAGAACAGACAACGGGCTAAGCCACTGCAATGTAATTTTTGCTACAAAGAAATCTGGGTAGTAAGACTTTATCTATCCCTTGTGGTTTACCGGTTTTACAAAGGTAATTTAGTATAGAGTACATTCTAACACGGGTCTCGTGTTGTCCGAGAACATACTAATCCTTGTTTTACGTAAGCTTGCCCAGTATCTCTTACCGGTCACGTGACCTAATCACATCTCATTGGCTGCTATTATGGTAAAGACTGTTGTGCGGTAAAAATTAGTTCGTTATTTAACATGGTGATATATCTTTATATGTTGGAAGAGAATTGTCAAATTTATATTTTCGTAACTGTTTTAATTAAATATATTACGCAACAGAGTTGATTTATCTGAAATGCATGTTAATTCTTAAACGAAGTAAAGAGGAGGTTCCTTTGCTCTCAAGCACATGACACGATAGCACGTGATTTAGCGGTAGTGATGACATATTTGTTTATATGACTTTTATCACTGACCTTGTTTAGAACTGGATAAGTCATATATCACCATTCGAAGGTGTGCTGTGCCGAGTGCGAGAGCTAAATTATTTTATTGATCGTTTATTGCGCGTGTACTTCTTATATGTATAATGGCAGTCTACCGCCAGTTTTTCGCTGAAGCATCGCAAGGGAAAACCTTTACAAAGCGGCGAAAAAAGAATTGTGTTGTATGTGTTTAATGCACTCACAGAGAAGAATCCGTCTTTGTCAGTGAGAGAAGTCGAACAGGTGTGCTCTGAACTTACAGGTGTGAGTGTTAGATGCGTAGGAACATCGCGAAAACAGGAAAACTTACCACTCCAGGCAAAAGCAGGAATAAACAAAAGCGCGTGCTCGGAGAAAATACGTGAAAAGTGTTGTGCGTCGTCATGTGTAGGTATAGTTTTTTCTTTAGAAACGAACTCCCTAACAGAAATAACATTTCGTTTGCTGTAAATGAGGATGCAGATTCACCAAATTTCAGCAGATTGCTTATACAGCTGGGGTTTGTGAATGAAAAAAGAGGCAAGAAAAATGTGCTAAAAAACAGAGGTGATGTTGCTGTGTGGCGAAGACGTTATTTAAGGACAGTCAGACTGTACCGAGATACAAGTAGCAAAGAGACTTGGGAGAATGAAGAACACACGAAAAGTAAGGTATGGCGTGACACGAATTTTAAGACTGAAAGACAAGCATTTTTGAAAGCTATGTGTGCTGGTTTAAAATATCCAGTGGAAAAGGCTGAAGGCCTTTCATTATATACTTGTTTCAGTTTCCTTGCTCAGTCATTCAGTTTCAACTTGCTCAGTTTCATTATAAACTTGTATTTTTGCATGCCTTCATATTCTTATTTCTGTCTTCCTGGCAATTATTATGACGTTTACTACAGGTTTAAATGTGATGGGAAGGCACCGTCTATGGCCTATGGCACGAAAGCATTAGCCAATTAGGATGAGGGGGAAGGTAGTTGTACGCGGAGAGATACATGTCAGCGGGGCAAGGTTATATGAAACAGAGTATAGTAGGATTGTCTCGCCAGAGCTTCTGGACACGCACTGAATTACGTTTTATGGCCATGTAAAACTGTTCCTCTGTTCACACTACATTCCCCGTTACGTGATATCGGATTTAAGTTTCCCAATTGTCATCATACCATAGCAATGTTCAGACAAGCTGATATTAATATCAAGTTGTAATTACGCTCTTCATAAACGGACGATTAGATTGTATTGGTTTGGTTCTGGTACTGCAACCAGTCTTGCTCTAATGTACCGCTACCCCAAGTGGGGCATCCCCGGGAGGAAGGATGATGCGAGAGGAGACTGAGGACGGCCTTCCCAAGGAGTCACCACAGTACAGAGCAGCAGACCAGCAAAAGAGACAAGCCGACCAGGTTTACCTGGACGGGGTGTTTGCTTCCCAGCACCTAGCCGCTTACTGCGGCTTTATCTGGGCAGTATAATAGAAATGTCGATTGTCGCAGGCGGTTGTTTTGGACAGTGTTATATCTAGCCTTAAATGAGCGCTAGTGCCCCGTGGGAGGTCTGCTCCCAGTGCTGACTGCACTCTTCCGCCTGCCTGACAGGCATCTCAGCAAAGTCCGCTTGACAGCCTAGAGGGAAAGGAACTAATGTTCCGGTATGGAACTTACCAAGCCCATTTCTGGGCTTGGGGGTATGAAGTCAGGGGAAACTGGCCCTACTCAGTTCAGGTTACGCAATGGATCTTTGGGTAACCGGTAATTTGGTCTGCGGCGAGGAGCCCTATGGACGTAACGGCCAAGGCTGTTCACCAGGCTATTGGGATGGGCGTCTAGCTTATTGTAGATGTTACGCGTTATCTCCCGCACCACGTCTAAAATATGTGGAACTCCGGAGTAGTTATGCAGGATATGGGACGGGAATCTACGCCCAGTATCCTAGATAATTCGTGGCCCCCTGTTCTGAACGCGCTGTAGTCTGCGAATAGTGCTCGGAGCCACTGATCCCCAGACTTCGCAGCCGTACAGAATGAGGGACGGGATAATCGCCCGGTACAGGCGTAGTTTTAGGTGTGTTGGCATAGGGGATTTCAAAATAGGGTACAACTGCCTAAGTGCTGCATGCTTTCGTCCGACTTTGACCCGGACATGAGGGGCGTAGGTGAGGCCGCGATCGAGGAGAACGCTAAGGTATTTGACAGAGGGAACCCAGGAGATATGCCTCTGTCTCTACGCCAGGCTCGGACCTTAGTCAGGAGAAGAGCGGAGCTCTTCGGAGGATGACAATATCTTAGGTTCTTGTTACGCGCCATTATGAGGACGTCGTCGGCATATTGGCACGTAACAGTCTGTGGTTCCAGAAGGAAGTCAGACATTTAGGCCGCAAAGAGAAACGGAGATAGAACACTGCCTTCTGGGACTACTGTGGCTTTGGTCTGATAGACGACAGCCGTCCTTACACTCTCACCCTGAAAGTGCGGTCTCTGAGGAAACTGCTAATTAGGGCGAGATGGGTAGGAGTATATTGGCCTCCCTGAGCTTGTACAGAAGGCCTTGTTGCAAAAGCTTTTTGTTATTTATATTAAGTGGCCTTATCAGTAAAGTAGGTTTTTCAATTGCTATTTCGGACAATTTACTGCGTTTCCTTGGTTGGCAGTGTTATTTAAAGGATGTCATGGCTAGTGTTGGGTAGATTGCCAGGAAGTATCAGTCTTCAGTTGTTAATGAACAATCACAAAATGGAAATGACAAAGTTTGAACTTAGAGTCCTGCTAAAACATTACTGGAAACAAGATAATAAAGTCGCTGTCACAGTTCGAAGGATATGTGAAGTGGAAGGAGAAGATGTGTTAGTGAGCATGTAGTACAATGATGTGTCCAACGTTTCAACAATGGAGACGAAAACACTAAAGATTTACCAAGTTCTACAAGATCTAAAGTGGGGAATATTGAGGATACACGCCAAGATTTGTGACGAAATCCGCAAAGGCTTTCAGAAGAACTTGATGCATCAAAAGATACCATACATCGCTACATTAAGACATTTGGAAAATCATACAGACGCTATAGATCTGTTCCTCATGAACTGATACCTCAACCTGCCAAACGTATAGTGGATATCTGTAGTTAGCGTATCCGTAATCCCATGGATGATAGATTTGTCAGGAGAACTGTCACTCGTGATGAAAAATGGGTATATTACCGAAGCCCTGACTCCTCGAAACAGTGGTTTGATCCCCGCCAATCTGCCACAATCATCGTTAAAAAATCAGTTCAGTCCCAAAGTAATGTTGTGTGTCTAATGTGAGCAAACGCGGCACCCAACGCGCGGACAGTTTTCTCATGTCTAGATGTTGATTAAATATGTGACAAACATGTTCTTTTGACATGTTCATAGCCTCTGCTATCTCTCTCATTTTAATTCGTCGGTCATCTAGCACCATTTGGTAATTTCCTCGGTAGTTGCAGCTGTTGGACGTCCTGAACGTTCATCGTCTCCCTAACTCTTACGGACACGTTTAAATACACTTGCCCAAAATTTCACGGTGGTAGATGATGGTGCGGATTCCCCATACACAGAATCCAACTCATCTTTGATTTGCGTAGGCGTATTGCCTTTCAAAAACAAATATTTAATGACAGCTCGATACTCGATTTTGTCCATTTTCATAAAAACAATCACATCAACTCACTCAAACGACTGTTACATAACAACTGAGCGTTCAAAATGGCTGAAACTTCGATTGAACAGCGAAATTCACTAGATTTTATTTGTGAGTTATGTCATCTTCATGTTGTGGTCGGAAACTTATCAGAGCACCCTCGTATTCAAATGTTTTGTACACAGAACTGTTGTGGAAGAACAATTGATTTCCATCAGTTAACCTAACATTGCTAAACACGAAGCTTGGAAGATAAGTGGTTTATCCTAGTGGCTTAGCAGGAAAAGCTTATGAATTAGTTGAAGTGAATGCCATGCATGGCTGTTGGTCACGGTAGATCAATGGTTAAGACAACTGGACGGAGAACGTGGCTCAAAACGAAGCTTTGTCATTGAAAGAAGGTAGGTAGTAGTGTGTGTAGAAGGTTGATACCCTTACACTGCAATGCAGTCGGATATATCGCTATGAGTTATATATAAAGGCTCTGCCCAGTATTACACCATCACTATCACCAACAATACAACATACTCTCTTGTTTGTCTTAAGTTCCCGTAGAGGAGGGTATCCGTCCCCTTCAGCTGCCTTGGTGTGGGCGCTGCGGACCCCAAGCACTAGTGGTATCTCTGACGTTACTACAGGAACCTCGGGCCGCACATTCCAGCACCTCCCTCATAGGGAGTTGCTCGGATTGTGTTGGACTCGAGGTGGCAGTGGTTCCCAATACCAGTGGGAGATCGGGTACGTCTCAGGACGGGGTTGAGGGAAGCCATTAATATTTCCGGGTACTAGCCAGCATAGCTAGTAGGTGTGCTAGATCACAAGGGGACGCTACCGAGGTCATATCGGTAGCCTTCCCATTTTGGTGTTGGCGCGCGTAGGTGGTGTATCCACTTCCATCCCGTCTTGAGTCATTGGACGAGATGGGCGGGCTTGTTAGTAACCTAGGTCTTGCCCTATGTAAAACCCCACGGAGGACGCCGAGCGCCGTTTGGGACAGCTCAGATAATTCCTGCTTAAAGAAGCCCGGATCTTGGTCCTACAGATCCAGGACTAATGGGAGTAGAACCTCTGGACTCAACTGACTCATCTGTTTGTCTTAAGTCCTAAACGAAAACTAAAGGTACTAATTTCGCTATTTGTAATAACTGGGTCCCCTCAATGACGGGGCAGGTTAACCTATCACTTGTTTCCGGTGTTTAATGAGATTGAGACAATTGAGGTTCATGAAAATATTTACAACTCTTACTGGTCCAGTCTCGTCCACTAATCCCAAAGAATTTTCAGCTACCAAATTTTTGGTGATAATTATAGATATTGTTTCATAAGTAATATATTTTTTTAAAGAAAAACAATTATTTGAAAAGTGTTGTTAAAAGCAATAACTAAATTTAATAGTATACACGATTATATTCTATGGCCTTGAGCCATCGTTCAGTGACATTTATTATTTATTATCTCTTGTAAGAGCTTGGGAGACGATGAACGTTCGGGACGTCGAAAAACTGCAACTACCGACGAAAACATCGAGAAGTTCACCAAATGGTGCTAGACGACCTCCGAATTAAAGTGTCAGAGATATCACAGGCTATGAAAATGTCAAAAGAACGTGTTTATCGCATATTAAATCAACATTTAGACATGAGAAAGCTGTCCGCGGGTTGAGTGCCCCGTTTGCCCACGTTAGACCAAAAACGTGTTCGAATGAACATTTCCAACACTTTGTTGCCGCAGTTTAGGTATATCGGTCCGCCATGTGTTTTCACCTAGCAGATGTTCGCCGGTCTCTCCAGCTGCCGTCGGCCTGGCACGGTTTCTGGCGGACGACGAGCAAGCGGTGGCCAAAGCATTACAGCTACTTTTAAGTGTGGACTTTAGAATTTAGTTGTAAATTTTAGCCATTTTCATCTTTTAGATTTTTGTCATTCTGTGTGTTTTTATTTAGGAAGTATTTATTGCAATTTTTATCGCCTGCTTTTAGCATGATCTAATCACTAACGGGCGCTAATGACCGCGAAGTCATGCGCCCAAAAACACCATCATCATCCGCGGGTCATCCATTTTACGAGCAATTTCTGGTTTCGAAATAAAATTAATGAAACCATTTAGGACGCTTCATATGAAAATCTATATACCTTGGAGCTGAGATAAGCGATGATGCAGTATTCCTTTTTTATGACCCCGAGCTGCAAACTAATTGGCTGGTTTTCCACAAAACAGCAAGTGTTAAGCCGTAAACGTCGTTCGTTCGTTCGTTCGAGATGCTAAAGATGTTAATTTGATTAGAGGGTGGAATCCATTTACAACTTCCGTGAATTGCAAAGTGCTTCAGAACATTCCCCACTCCTCCGCAAGACCCATACATCCTCCCCGAAACTGCTTCGGAAATTGAGACACTTTTTGAAGCCGACATTCCGTACATGTGCACGCTAAAGTTTTAACGTGCATTTTACTTAAGAGACTATCTAATCAAGATCATCTAGACTGTGAGTTTTACAGTTGTATAGAGTGTTTGTGTAGGAATGTTTAGATATATAAAACATTAATGTCTGTCTGTATGAACGTACTAATATCTAGAATCACTGTACTGATTTGTTTGTTGTTTTTACAGTTGTATAGAGTGTTTGTGTAGGAATGTTTAGATATATAAAACATTAATGTCTGTCTGTATGAACGTACTAATATCTAGAATCACTGTACTGATTTGTTTGTTGTTTTTACAGTTGTATAGAGTGTTTGTGTAGGAATGTTTAGATATATAAAACATTAATGTCTGTCTGTATGAACGTACTAATATCTAGAATCACTGTACTGATTTGTTTGTTGTTTTTACAGTTGTATAGAGTGTTTGTGTAGGAATGTTTAGATATATAAAACATTAATGTCTGTCTGTATGAACGTACTAATATCTAGAATCACTGTACTCATTTGTTTGTTGTTTTTACAGTTGTATAGAGTGTTTGTGTAGGAATGTTTAGATATATAAAACATTAATGTCTGTCTGTATGAACGTACTAATATCTAGAATCACTGTACTGATTTGTTTGTTGTTTTTACAGTTGTATAGAGTGTTTGTGTAGGATTGTTTAGATATATAAAACATTAATGTCTGTCTGTATGAACGTACTAATATCTAGAATCACTGTACTCATTTGTTTGTTGTTTTTACAGTTGTATAGAGTGTTTGTGTAGGAATGTTTAGATATATAAAACATTAATGTCTGTCTGTATGAACGTACTAATATCTAGAATCACTGTACTGATTTGTTTGTTGTTTTTACAGTTGTATAGAGTGTTTGTGTAGGAATGTTTAGATATATAAAACATTAGTGTCTGTCTGTATGGACGTACTAATATCTAGAATCACTGTACTGATTTGTTTGTTGTTTTTACAGTTGTATAGAGTGTTTGTGTAGGAATGTTTTGATATATAAAACATTAATGTCTGTCTGTATGAACGTACTAATATCTAGAATCACTGTACTGATTTGTTTGTTGTTTTTACAGTTGTATAGAGTGTTTGTGTAGGAATGTTTAGATATATAAAACATTAATGTCTGTCTGTATGAACGTACTAATATCTAGAATCACTGTACTGATTTGTTTGTTGTTTTTACAGTTGTATAGAGTGTTTGTGTAGGAATGTTTAGATATATAAAACATTAATGTCTGTCTGTATGAACGTACTAATATCTAGAATCACTGTACTGATTTGTTTGTTGTTTTTACAGTTGTATAGAGTGTTTGTGTAGGAATGTTTAGATATATAAAACATTAATGTCTGTCTGTATGAACGTACTAATATCTAGGATCGCTGTGCTGATTTGTTTGTTGTTTTTACAGTTATCGAATATCACTGGACGAATTTTACTAAATAGCTGATGATTGAGTGGTGATTGGTGAGATGTGTGTTGAACCCTGTAGGAGCTTCTCTATACTCTACAGTTTACTTGAATGTTGCTGCGCCTTATAGCGCTTTGTTGTATCCCATGGGTCTGTCTGTTGCAGGCTTGTTTGAGGTTATATTGTCTACATTGTATCTGTGTGGTTTGTGTTGGAGAAGACAGAGTAGTTTGTTTTATTGCTGGAATGTATTGCATTTGCCCTCAGGCGTACTGAGTATTTGTATATCAAAGAGCTGTAATTGATATTCGGATAACGGTAAATGTTCAATTTATAAATAGTTACTCGTTCGTTTAATACAGTCGTTTTTATTTTTATACCATGCTCTTTCAGTAAGCAGGGCGAATAGTTATTCTACTCAAACATTCAATAGCGAGGCTTTACGAAACTAGATACTCCTGATTGATTAAAAACACTTTTAGCGAACTGTGTGTGTGTTTTTGGCGTTTTAATGTATGGAAATTAATTGTTCTTTCACTCTAGCCGTGAGTAGGAGACACTATGAAAGAGTAGTCAGACTGAAAATTTCAAAGCCATAGCCGGGATTTGAACCACGGATCTTCTGGTCTCCGTCCAGCCGCTCCAATCCTTGAGCTACAATGGCCAACGTGCCGAAATGACATTAAATTCACCAACTGACTGGTGTTTTTCCCGGTAAACCACTAGGAGTTCTCATAAACAAATGAGACAACTACCTTAATGACGACTTACTATGCTGTAAGTACTTTAAGGCCCGGGCTTTATAGTTCGGACCACTATTAGGTACAACTGACTCGTGTTTTTCCCGGTAAACCACTAGGAGTTCTCATAAACACTGAGACAACTACCTTAATGACGACTTACTATGCTGTAAGTATTTTAAGGTCCGGGCTTTATAGTTCGGACCACTATTAGGTACTACTGACTTGTGTTTTTCTCGGTAAACCACTAGGAGTTCTCATAAACACATGAGACAACTACCTTAATGACGACTTACTATGCTGTAAGTACTTTAAGGCCCGGGCTTTATAGTTCGGACCACTATTAGGTACAACTGACTCGTGTTTTTTCCGGTAAACCACTAGGAGTTCTCATAAACACATGAGACAACTACCTTAATGACGACTTACTATGCTGTAAGTACTTTAAGGCCCGGACTTTATAGTTCGGACCACTATTAGGTACAACTGACTCGTGTTTTTCCCGGTAAACCACTAGGAGTTCTCATAAACACATAAGACAACTACCTTAATGACGACTTACTATGCTGTAAGTAGTTTAAGGCCCGGGCTTTATAGTTCGGACCACTATTAGGTACAACTGACTCGTGTTTTCCCCGGTAAACCACTAGGAGTTCTCATAAACACATGAGACAGCTACCTTAATGGCGACTTACTATGCTGTTAGTACTTTAAGGCCCGGGCTTTATAGTTCGGACCACTATTAGGTACAACTGACTCGTGGTTTTACCGGTAAACCACTAGGAGTTCTCATAAACACATGAGACAACTACATTAATGCCGACTTACTATGCTGTAAGTACTTTAAGGCCCGGGCTTTATAGTTCGGACCACTATTAGGTACAACTGACTCTTGTTTTTCCCGGTAAACCACTAGGAGTTCTCATAAACACATGAGACAACTACCTTAATGACGACTTACTATGCTGTAAGTACTTTAAGGCCCGGGCTTTATAGTTCGGACCACTATTAGGTACAACTGACTCGTGGTTTTACCGGTAAACCACTAGGAGTTCTCATAAACACATGAGACAACTACCTTAATGACGACTTACTATGCTGTAAGTACTTTAAGGCCCGGGCTTTATAGTTCGGACCACTATTAGGTACAACTGACTCTTGTTTTTCCCGGTAAACCACTAGGAGTTCTCATAAACACATGAGACAACTACCTTAATGACGACTTACTATGCTGTAAGTACTTTAAGGCCCGGGCTTTATAGTTCGGACCACTATTAGGTACAACTGACTCGTGTTTTTCCCGGTAAACCACTAGGAGTTCTCATAAACACATGAGACAACTACCTTAATGACGACTTACTATGCTGTAAGTACTTTAAGGCCCGGGCTTTATAGTTCGGACCACTATTAGGTACAACTGACTCTTGTTTTTCCCGGTAAACCACTAGGAGTTCTCATAAACACATGAGACAACTACCTTAATGACGACTTACTATGCTGTAAGTACTTTAAGGCCCGGGCTTTATAGTTCGGACCACTATTAGGTACAACTGACTCGTGTTTTTCCCGGTAAACCACTAGGAGTTCTCATAAACACATGAGACAACTACCTTAATGACGACTTACTATGCTGTAAGTACTTTAAGGCCCGGGCTTTATAGTTCGGACCACTATTAGGTACAACTGACTCGTGTTTTTACCGGTAAACCACTAGGAGTTCTCATAAACACATGAGACAACTACCTTAATGACGACTTACTATGCTGTAAGTACTTTAAGGCCCGGGCGTTATAGTTCGGACCACTATTAGGTACAACTGACTCGTGTTTTTCCCGGTAAACCACTAGGAGTTCTCATAAACACTGAGACAACTACCTTAATGACGACTTACTATGCTGTAAGTACTTTAAGGTCCGGGCTTTATAGTTCGGACCACTATTAGGTACTACTGACTTGTGTTTTTCTCGGTAAACCACTAGGAGTTCTCATAAACACATGAGACAACTACCTTAATGACGACTTACTATGCTGTAAGTACTTAAAGGCCCGGGCTTTATAGTTCGGACCACTATTAGGTACAACTGACTCGTGTTTTTACCGGTAAACGACTAGGAGTTCTCATAAACACATGAGACAACTACCTTAATGACGACTTACTATGCTGTAAGTACTTTAAGGTCCGGGCTTTATAGTTCGGACCACTATTAGGTACAACTGACTCGTGTTTTCCCCTGTAAAGCACTAGGAGTTCTCATAAACACATGAGACAACTACCTTAATGACGACTTACAATGCTGTAAGTACTTTAAGGCCCGGACTTTATAGTTCGGACCACTGTTAGGTAAAACTGACTCGTGTTTCTCCCGGTAAACCACTAGGAGTTCTCATAAACGGATGAGACATCTACCTTAACGACGACTTACTACTAGCCCGGGCCTGAAAGTACTTACATGTTGATATTGCTACATTATCGGGATAAGCCATGGTTAAGATTGAAATTTAACAATTTCAAATTTGCTATTCATTTAGCTCTTGATAGCTATAAGAAATCACTCTGACCACAGAGAGAGTATAAATAAGTAAAGTACTGAGCGTAAACAGCTGCATAAGGCTACCAGAAACTTTGTAATAACAGATCTGTAATAACAGATGCTGACAAGGTTTTCTTTCCAGCGTGTGTGTGTGTGTGTGTGTGTGTGTGTGTGTGTGTGTGTGTGTGTGTGTGTGTGTGTGTGTGTGTGTGTGTGTGTGTGTGTGTGTAACGCAACATATACTCGTATGATTATCGCTTGGTGTAGAATAAACTAAAAGCTAAAACCTTGGATCAGAGAAGTTGCTTGCGTAGCTATACATACATTCGTTCGTATACACACAAAACAAAATGATTCAAATATTAGGCGCGTTCGGCACAAAGAATGGAATTGCTGCAGTGAAACAAATTAGTGAAATTTCAACGATTTATTAATGTAGTCTCCACCTTATTATTACTGTAGACGTATACAGCCTTAAATGTGTTTTAAACCAGTTTTTTATTTAAATAACTTAATAAATACTGAAGATATGGAATTGTATTTTTAGAGCATTTAACAATTTAAATGTCTTGTTTTGTTTATTGGATTTCCGTTTCCGGCCCCTGAAGGGTTTAAATGGTCATCGGCGAAGCGGCTACTTACCCTAAACTACCAAAAAATGCCATAAAAGTTCCATTTTCAACGTTTTTGGAGAATTTTCAGTGTAGCCTTGCCTTAAATGAATTACTCGTGTAAAAGTTACCTGTTATGTGGAATTTGTTTTTTCATCATAAACATAACAGATGCTTTTCGTAGGTCCTAAACTTCATAATCAAAAGTTTTCAGAACAATTTGTATGGGGTTAGGTTTCTATAGGGTTAGGTTTCTACATCCCATTGCAAACAAATTTGGATATTCATAACCACAACACAGGAAACAAGAATAATTTCGCTACTATGATGTATAGACTCCACCTGTGTGACAAGTTGCCTAGTTACATGGGAGCCAAGCTATATAACAAACTCCCAGCA
Source organism: Mantis religiosa (assembly GCA_030765055.1). Classification (NCBI taxonomy): domain Eukaryota; kingdom Metazoa; phylum Arthropoda; class Insecta; order Mantodea; family Mantidae; genus Mantis; species Mantis religiosa. The sequence continues at coordinate 14,043,894 of CM060954.1, read as the reverse complement.
GAAGTTAAAGTGTCTAGTAACTTAACAAAATTCAAATTTTTCTTAAAATCATATTTAATTAATAATGTTTTTTATTCACTTGATGAATTTCTAAACTAAGACAACAACTTCAGAATTTATCGTTTGAGTGCTAGTTTCTTATTTTACAATACTTATGACTAAAACCTAGACATTGTATTAGGTGTACAAGACATTATACATTTAGAATAACATCACCTAAGTTTTAGTTTCTTCTAATATCTGTATATATATATCAAAATATCCAGCAACTTTAATTGTATAGAATTGACAACTTGCCTGTTTTCAACAATGCTTGTAAAAGTATTATTATTATTCTTATTATTCTTATTATTCTTATTCTTATTCTTATTCTTATTCTTATTATTATTATTATTATTATTATTATTATTATTATTATTATTATTATTATTATTATTATTATTATTATTATTATTATTATTATTATTATTATTATTATTATTATTATTATTATTATTATTATTATTATTATTATTATTATTATTATTATTATTATTATTATTATTATTATTATTATTATTATTATTATTATTATTATTATTATTATTATTATTATTATTATTATTATTATTATTATTATTATTATTATTATTATTATTATTATTATTATTATTATTATTATTATTATTATTATTATTATTATTATTATTATTATTATTATTATTATTATTATTATTATTATTATTATTATTATTATTATTATTATTATTATTATTATTATTATTATTATTATTATTATTATTATTATTATTATTATTATTATTATTATTATTATTATTATTATTATTATTATTATTATTATTATTATTATTATTATTATTATTATTATTATTATTATTATTATTATTATTATTATTATTATTATTATTATTATTATTATTATTATTATTATTATTATTATTATTATTATTATTATTATTATTATTATTATTATTATTGTGTATGGATTTATTAGAGCAAGTTAGTATTCTATTTATATCACAACCTGTATAGCTGTGTTCTTAAACTGTATAAATTCATATGACGTGGTTCTTTTGTGTATTTAACACTATACTGAACTGAAAATAAATAAATAAAGAATTATATAAATAAATAGGAAACTATAAAGAATAACTTTTTAGTTCTTTTTAAAAGTGTGGTACATTGAAATTTAAACACAAGTTCTTAGTTAAATAAATATTTCTGATCACTTCAAGGGTCTCAAAACATGCATTTGTGTTAAAATCTCAATATTAAATGTTTACGTTGAATGCAATATCTCCTCTACCTACTAGAGGTACGAAAAAGTGAGAGTTGTAGACTTTCTACACTCGCTGTTCGAAAATGCGAGATTTTGTTCGGTCATAATGCGAATGAAGCATATGAAAGTCCCCGTTGAGTAGGACTAGCTACCCTTTACGTCACAGAAGTGGCGGTTGTGAACACTTGAAAAACGGGGAACATCTGCCTTCACTTGTTCCGTTTCTAGCCTCGCAGCGACAATGGAGCCGATGATTCCGCAATGAGGTGCAGAAACAAAAGAAGGTTATTAATCTTCCTTAGAAAAGCGATGCTGCAGTGATATATTGGCCCTTCTCTTGCAACTCCATATTTCCTTGTCAATGCTCTTCTTGCATTTAATCAATGGCAAACCTACCACAAGGTTTGAAGCCACGCCTTGCAGGTCGGGTTGTAGTACCGTCGTCTGCAGTGCTCATATTTCATACAATAGAACCTTCTTGTAACGTAGAGTGACCTTAGTACCTCGATATATCTTTTGAGGCTGTGCACAGACAGCGCAAACCCTGGGAGGAAAAGGTGAGCTTACAGAATGCTAAGGATGCCCAAACTAGAGGATATCAGCGGGCAAGGTTCTTAACACGTGCAGAGTTGATCTCCATGGTAGCAGGTGGTACAAACCCTTCGGGCTTAAAGTCTGCATAGTCAACGCGTGCGCACTTCGGCCGCGGCCTTTAACGAACCCTTATAATCGTTTTATAACACAGACTCTCCTTCTCGTAGTCCTTTCTGTGAGGTTGCCATCTTTCTGGATACGTCATGGGTATCGTATGAGGTTTCGTCTAAATAAATTATCTTGTGTCCATTACTGCAAAACTTCCTTAGTTTTGACAAACACACACACACACACACACACACACACACACACACACACACACACACACACACACACACACACACACACACACACACACACACAGACACACACACACATCATCATCATCATCATCATCGCTAAGCTATAATTCTACTGGATTCCATAATAACCCTTATCTTATTCAAAGTGCGATATTTAAAACCCAGCTCCTTTAGGAGACCGCGCAAAGTGCAGTGCCCATAAGGAAAATCACATATTTCCTGCAAATGTGCAACCAATTCGTCTAAGGTGGGCGCTCTCCCTTTTGCTTAGAATCTATAAATCTCTCGACGAATTAAATCTCTTGTGAAATTATCTACTTTAGAGTAACGTTTCCTTTTGTTTTCACACTTGATCGGCGTCTTTGGTATTCCTTTCGTCACAATATTTCTTACTGTATTTCTGTGAATACCCAGAATTTATCATCAGGTTCATTGCCTGACCCCTTACCAAGATTATTTGTCAGCACATATTTATATGTGTTCAAAACAGGCGCTTGAATTTGCTTAGAAACAGTTCCCGTTATAACTTTGTTTTTTGAGGCTTTTCCAGTAATATAACTCGGCCCAGTTATTCACACTGTTGTCTTCACTTTGATTATTTTCATTTTACTGAAAGTTATCTACTACTTCATTTGTATTTACCACTGCATTTCTCTCCCACGGTCTCCACATCGTGACACACAACGAATTTCTGCACGAAATGAAACAGATCAACTGGAAGTTTGAACGTTGGCAACTGAGACTCCACGTGGAGTAAACATGCGACTGTCATTTCCAGAAAATCATTGTTTCTATTGGTCCTCAACGACGGTGTTCCATTTCTGAAGTGTGGAGATTTATGACGGTCATTAGTGGCAACTGCACTCGCGTTCACTAGACAGATTTTACCATCTCCTGGGAGGCAATGAAAAAGGAGACGAGGCGAACCCCCCCCCCCCCGATCCAGGCCATGCCTCTGCTCAGTGGCACAATTTCTTAACAATGGCGAATAATGAATTGGTAGTTAACACTAATATTGCTTTCTTTATTCACTACTTTTAATAAAGCGTATACCTCTATTTTGTGGTAATATGTCAAAATTGATCACATGTTATATTGAACGTACACATATAAGGAAACAGATGACAGCAGCCCGTCTCTGAAGCCCGTCTCTCCCACCTCTTGCTCAAGGGCTCCCGACTTCCAATCTTGATCAGAGTGAGAGAACTAGACAGGGACTTTTTCAAAGATTTTCAATTATTATAAAGGGTCAATAACAATTAACGCCAAGCTCTATATATCCTGTACTCATTTGAACATCATTTCATTCATCTTCCGATATGACTTAACGTTGGAAGTTTTCTCTTATCCTGAAAGATGAATGTCAGGTAACTCTAAGCTCTATGTACCCCGTACTCATTCGAACATCATTTCATTCATCGTCCGATATGACTTAACGTTGCAGGTTTTCTCTTATCCTGAAAGATGAATGTGTGGTAACTCTAAGCTCTATGTATCCTGTACTCATTTGAACATCATTTCATTCATCGTCCGATATGACTTAACGTTGGAGGTTTTCTCTTATCCTGAAAGATGAATGTGTGGTAACTCTAAGCTCTATGTACCCCGTACTCATTCGAACATCATTTCATTCATCGTCCGATATGACTTAACGTTGAGGTTTTCTCTTATCCTGAAAGATGAATGTCTGGTAACTCTAAGCTCTATGTACCCTGTACTCATTTGAACATCATTTCATTCATCGTCCGATATGACTTAACGTTGGAGGTTTTCCCTTATCCTGAAAGATGAATGTCTGGTAACTCTAAGCTCTATGTACCCTGTACTCATTTGAACATCATTTCATTCATTGTCCTATAACTTATCTATGGAGGACTTTAAATGAAAAAGCAGAAGTTAATGTTTTCAATTTGGTTATGATATGACTGCATTGAAATACAGTTCTCTTTGTAAACCTAAGAGACCTAGAAATTCTTTGGAAATGTGTTTAATATACACTCCTGGAAATGGAAATAAGAACACATTGTCGCCGGTGTGTCAGACCCACCATACTTGCTCCGGGCACTGCGAGAGGGCTGTACAAGCAATGACCACACGCACGGCACAGCGGACACACCAGGAACCGCGGTGTTGGCCGTCAAATGACGCTAGCTGCACAGCGTTTGGGCACCGCCTCCGTCAGTGTCAGCCAGTTTACCGTGGCATACGGAGCTCCATCGCAGTCTTTAACACTGGTAGCATGCCGCGACAGCGTGGACGTGAACCGTATGTGCAGTTGACGGTCTTTGAGCGAGGGCGTGTATTGGGCATGCGGGAGGCCTGGTGGACGTACCGCCAAATTGCTCAACACATGGGGCGTGAGGTCTCCACAGTACATCGATGTTGTCGCCAGTGGTCGGCGGAAGGTGCACGTGCCCGTCGACCTGTGACCGGATCTCAGCGACGCACGGATGCACGCCAAGACCGTCGGATCCTACGCAGTGTAGTAGGGGACCGCACCGCCTCTTCCCAGCAAATTAGGGACACTGTTGCTCCTGGGGTGTCGGCAAGGACCATTCGCAACCGTCTCCATGAAGCTGGGCTACGGTCCCGCGCACCGTTAGGCCGTCTTCCGCTCACGCCCCAACATCGTGCAGCCCGCCTCCAGTGGGGCCGCGACAGGCGTGAATGGAGGGACGAATGGAGACGTGTCGTCTTCAGCGATGAGAGTCTCTTCTGTCTTGGTGCCAATGATGGTCGTATGCGTGTTTGGCGCCGTGCAGGTGAGTGCCACAATCAGGACTGCATACGACCGAGGCACACAGGGCCAACACCCGGCATAATGGAGTGGGGAGCGATCTCCTACACTGGCCGTACACCTCTGGTGATCGTCGAGGGGACACTGAATAGTGCACGGTACATCCAAACCGTCATCGAACCCATCGTTCTACCATTCCTAGACCGTCAAGGGAACTTGCTGTTCCAACAGGACAATGCACGTCCGCATGTATGCCATGCCACCCAACGTGCTCTAGAAGGTGTAAGTCAACTACCCTGGCCAGCAAGATCTCCGGATCTGTCCCCCATTGAGCATGTTTGGGACTGGATGAAACGTCGTCTCACGCGGTCTGCACGTCCAGCACGAACGCTGGTCCAACTGAGGCGCCAGCTGGAAATGGCATGGCAAGCTGTTCCACAGGACTACATCCAGCATCTCTATGATCGTCTCCATGGGAGAATAGAAGCCTGCATTGCTGCGAAAGGTGGATATACATGGTACTAGTGCCGACATTGTGCATGCTCTGTTGTCTGTGTCTATGTGCCTATGGTTCTATCAGTGTGATCATGTGATGTATCTGACCCCAGGAATGTGTCAATAAAGTTTCCCCTTCCAGGGAAAATGAATTCATGGTGTTCTTATTTCAATTTACAGGAGTGTAGATTGTGTTTTGACGAGCTGAACAGTTTGGTGCACTAAGATTATACTTTTCTCTTGCGGCTTATTAGTTAGGTATATAAATGTAATCCAGAATTAAGAGGACGTCTGAGGGCATTCCATAAGCATTGGATGTATACACTTCTTTTGTTATTTAAATAACTTGAACATTTGAAGTACGTTAGAGACATGTTTGCGAAAATCCGATTTACTGAAGATGTTTCCATTTAAGGGATAATCCGGAATAAAGGAATTTGCTTATTTTTATTTAGTTTTGATAAATTTAATAATATTTTAACACAGATAAGAGGTAATAAAGTGCTTGTTCTCTTCGTGTTGAAATTAAGGCGTGACCGACATAGGGTTAAACTTGCTGAATTTTAATCAAAATGTTTACAGCTGTTTTTAATGGAATCAAAATTTTCGAACATTTCGTTAATATTTTGGACTGGAGGTACCTCTCAAAAAGATTCGTGTTGCATTCTTTGAAGACACAGAATTTAATTATTAAACAAGTTAGCCAACTTTTCGTTTCTGAGAGCCACAAACCTATATTTCCGTTTAACATTGAATTTTCGATTTAAAATACAACGCTTTCCAACTTACTGCGCCAGTAGAGAAAGCAGAGCGAGAGAGCAGAAAGAGCAAAGAGAGCGAGAGAGGGGGGAGAGAGAAGGAGGGCGGGAGGGGTAGGGAGTGAGGGAGGGGGGAGGGAGGGGGAGAGGAGGTAGGAGATGAGGACAGGGGGAGGAATAACGAGGGGGAGAAGGGGGAGAGGGAGAACATTGACGGGTTTGACGAGACGAGAGCAAGCATTTTCTTTCTTCAAGTTTCCTTCGTCTATTCACGAAGGTCGAACCAAAGAGTTACAATGAGACGGCAGTGATAGATTTGGGTCCTGGTGGTGGTCGTTCGCCCCGTTACATTTCCTAAGGTATGCAACATGCCGACATTTCTAAGCCATTAGCCTGCACCGTGCCACAGGAATAGAACTTCATATGTCACAGGAAAATAGTTGCACATTTGATTCTAGTCTGTAATATCATATTGGACGATAAATGAAATGGCTTAAATAACGTCGGTAGTTCATAGAACATAGACTTACGAGGTAGGTCAATAATTTTCCTTCCTCAAAGTCAAGTTGTGTTAAATCCTACGAGGGCTGTTCAATAAAGAATGATCATAATATTTTTGACAAGGTACCCTTATTCATTCTCATAATTTTGATGGCCCTTCTCAAAATAGCCTCCCCTGAATGTGATGCACTTGTCCCAGCGTTTCTGCCAGTCTTCAAAGACATGCTGGGAAACATTTTTTGAGAGATCCTTCAAAATCGCCTCCGCAGCCTTCACCACAGCTTCTGATGATGGATAATGCCTCCCACGAAGGCGTTTCTTCAAGTTAGGGAATAGAAAAAGGTCACATGGGACTAAATCCGAACTATAGGGAGGGTCAGGGATGTACGTCACGTTGATTTTTGCAAGATATTCAGAAACAACATTGGCAATATGCGGCCGAGCATTATCTTGTTGCAGCATCCAGCCTGCTTCACGAAAATATGGTCTTTTACGCCTGGTATGGACTTGCAATGTTTTCAGGACATCCC